>JACXGK010002817.1:0-50665 GCA_016801125.1 Novumbra hubbsi
GGGGGGGGGGGGGGGCAGATTTTGGCAAGCTTTTTTTCCTGCCTGCCAAAAAGTGTCCCCCCCCCTACACATCTTGAGACAGGAAGGTCTGACAAACTTTTAAATCTAAAGCTCAATGAGATTCTCCAAACTTCCATGGACAACACTGCTGAAGTCCAGAAGGAATAAAAAAATAAAAAAATAAACTGCGATCAGAGAAACGTAGGCTAAATTGATGAAGTGAGGGGCAAATCTCTCCAGATAGTAGCAACGGAAAATAGCATGCGCGTTCACGCGAAAGGGGGGGTGGCATTTTTCGGCAGAACCCCGGCTCTTCCTGCTGATGAATTGTTCAATATCATACACTGGCGTGGTGCACGTATATACGTGCAATATAAAACCTCGCTTCTGCCGGCAGGATCGGTGTAAGTACCTTTAGGCTGCCGTCAATGGTTGTGGTCTCTTGTGTAGACCTGTGTGCTACCGCCCCCTGCTGCCAATAAGCCGCTATAGCCTCCGTGCTGCCTGGGAGATGGAGAGGTGAGCGGGTGAGCGTTAACATATCGCCGCCTTCACGTTCACATGACTATCAACAAATGTTTTTGTTTTTGATTGAAGGAGTCACGGATCGGTGGATGTGGTCCCAGTGCTTTACCTACCAGTCGTCCTATTTTCAGATCTGTGAAGGAGAGCGAACGTTTTGACGCTTTGGATCGAATGGAGCATTATGTGGCATAGCTAAACGGAACGAAGCCATGTGACATCCGCCAACACAGCATTTCATGTGGCTCTTTATTTTGCAATTGCATGCAACATTTTAATCATATCCCTATATTTTATCGAAAATGTCACAATGACAACATATTGAATGTTGAAACTGAATGTGTTTCATAACTTCTTGTTCCAACACTCTGTAAGTGATTGGGATCAGAGGAGACAATTTGCTGTTGTTTTGAAAGTGAAATGTATTCCTATTCTTGCTTGATTTTGGATTTTTGCTTCTCACCAGTAGAGGGGCTACTTTGTCGTATTTTTCATTTTATAATGTGTCACATGTTTTCAATGGGTGACAGGTTTGGACTGCAGGCAGTCTGGTTTAGCCCCTGGAGGCCATGCTGTTGTAATATGTGCAGAATGTGGTTTGGCATTGTCTTGCTGAAATAAGAAAGGCCTTGCCAGAAAACCACATTGTCTGCATGGCAGCATTAGTTGCTCCAAAACCTGTATATATCATTCAGCATTAATGGTGCCTTCACAGAAGTGCAAGTCACCCATGCCATGTGCATTAATGCACCCCCATACCATCTAGTATGCTGGCTTATCTGAATCCTTTAATGATTTTATGTACCGTAGATGATGAGGTCCCCAAAATGTTTTGCCTGTGCAGTCTTTCACCGAGTCGTGAACCCCTCCCCAACTTCTGATTGACTCCTCTTCTCTGGGATGCTTATTTTTTTACCCAATCATGTGACCTGTTGCCAATTAAACAAATTAGTTGTGAGATGTACCACCATGTTGTCCCCCCCCCCCCCTTGTCCCAGCTGGAGTTGCTGGCATGAAATTGTAAGGGGGCCTGTATTTTTCATACGTTGTCTTTGCACTATTTTCTATTGAATTTATGGTTTAAATGATTTACATCATCACATTCTGTTTTTATTTACATTTTACACAGCATCCCAACTTTTTGGGAAATATAGTACTTATATATGATTATACTCATGAAAAATGTTTGTACTGGTAAGACGTAACATGATTTCATAACATCCCCTATTACATTTGCCAATGAGGGACGGTTGTTTTCCTGACATGTGGGCATCACTATAACCTAACCTATTTCCCTAAAACTCAATCTAACTTTTCTATTCCGGTTTGTCCCCAGTTTTTATATAGTAAAACTTGCACACACACACACACACATTCTCTGTCTCTATCTCAAGACATAGACCTGGTACTAACACTGCATTGTCATTGGCTGAGCCACCTCCCTGGTGATCCCACTTCTTGTTACCTGGGCAACCCCATCCCAGGCGGAGTAGAAAATACCCACTCCTTCCATCCTCTTACCTTATCCCCTCCATTTCCACCTCTGTGTGTGTCTCTTTCTCACACTCGCACACACACAAGCATTACAATAGTGCCCTTCTCTCTTTCTCCCACCCCTCTCTTCCCCTTCCTCTCGTTACCCTTTTTTCACCTCTTCCTCTCCTGTCTCTCCTCCATCCTTGACTCAACATGTTTCTTTAGTCTCACAGGAGCCACGCTCAGAGAGAACGCCACAGCCATACAACAACAACACTATACCCTTCTTTGCTCTATTTTTCTTCTCTCGTTCCCTCTCTTCTCAATCTCTCCACTTCCTCTCTTGACTCTCCTTTAATCTCTTCCAACCCTTCTCCTTTTCTCTTCCGCTCCCTCCGTCCGGTCGGTGTAGATGTGAGATGGGCTGTGGAAATTCCTCAACGACGAGTACAGCCGGAGCAGGTGAGTCTGCCATCAACACAGTGCCGCTTGTTTTCATTGGTTTCTATTTGTCCTTTCGAGCGCATAAGGTTTCCTTGAATTGTCTTTTAGTTTTTTCAGCTGCCGACGTCCTAGTTTTGCCTTTCATACTGAATGTGGCGCACATACTTTCTGTTTGTAATCCAGTATTTGAGCAGTGGTGTATTTGTTTGTTTTTGTGTGGGTCAGTGGGGTCTCTGTGGGTCAGTGGGGTCTCTGTGGGTCAGTGGGGTCTCTGTGGGTCAGTGGGGTCTATGTGGGTCATGGGTGTCAGTGTGCATTGCTCATTCAAGTTCATTTTGTGTGAGGGTGTTGATTACTTGTGTTAGACACGCTGTCACCTTGAATGGAAGCAGAAGAATACTTGACACATCAACATCACTCACAAACACCTAAGAGAGATATAGTGGGAGTAACAGAGTGCTAGGGAGAAGAAAGGAGAGACAGGGATTGATTTAGCAGACAACAGAGAATTTAAATTAAATGCATTTTATTGGAAATCATTATAAGTGTTAAGGTCCTTCTGTTCAATACTTCGCTTGATCTGACTCATTTGCTTTGCTGTTCATTAACAAGGATTTTTCTTCTTAAAATGTTTTGTAGAGATTTTTGTCAGTTTACGGTTGTGTGGGCTACAAGCATGTGTAAAGGATGTAGAAAGTCCTCTCTTGTCTGACTGAGAACAGATAATATGCTTTCTGCTGATTAATTAAGGAGCCTGGCAGGCATTCCAGATTATTAGTTCCTAAAAGAAATGGTAGTGAGATTTCAGACACACACACACACACACACACATCAAGGGGAGTGTGTGATAAGTCACTGGTCAGATGAACGCTATGGATACTGATTGCAGAAGGATCAAAAACCCACACTGGGGCAGGGAACGGTAGTCAGGTGAATGTTTCTCAGCGGCCGGATAAGTGACGTCTTCTCTCTGATGATGGCCCACAGACATTTAGATTTCTGGGAAGTGTCTGAAATGGCTATGCTGTATATGTAATTGACCCCAAATATACCGCTGGGCCAAAATGTGTCCAAATTTCAACCTGTATTTTCTTAGAATTGGGGAAACTACCGTCATTAAATGTTTTGCTGATCTGAAGGTCCTCAGTTTACCATGTTGTTCTTCTATCAGGCCCTGCCGAGAGCTCCAAAGAAGTGTGAGTATGATGGCTTATTTTTCTGCGTGATTGTACTTCAAATTGCTACTGAGGAGGGAGATGGAGGCATTGGTAGACAATAATCTGATTTTATTTTATCCCATAGAGGTTGTTAGATACAACTCTGACTCTAGGGATTGCTGTTTTTTTATTTGAGCCCTCTAATCAGGGACTGATTTAGATCCGAGAAACCAAGTGAATGCAATGAACCCTCAGAGGAAACTTGAAAGCTGGAAATAAACTGTGTCCCAAGTTTTCAGAGTTGAGAACTGAACAGGGGGAAAAGTTATGTGTTCCATCATGGATGTTGCGGCTAAATGCCTTTACAAAATTGGCCAGCTGATCAAAACTCAGACATGATTATCACAATGTATCAGCCTGTTAAATGGGCTGAAAGTGAACTACTTTAAAACAGATGTGGCTTTAGTGTAGCTGCCTATCTAAGGCCAGGTGAGGCCCACACACGTCCATGGATACACAGGTGAGACCCCGTTGTCCTAGTTTCTCCATGGATACACAGATGAGACCCCGTTGTCCTAGTTTCTCCATGGATACACAGGTGAGACCCCTTTGTCCTAGTTTCTCCATGGATACACAGGTGAGACCCCTTTGTCCTAGTTTCTCCATGGATACACAGGTGAGACCCTGTTGTCCTGGTTTCTCCTTGGATAAACAGGTGAGACCCCGTTGTCCTAGTTTCTCCATGGATACACAGGTGAGACCCCGTTGTCCTAGTTTCTCCATGGATACACAGGTGAGACCCCTTGTCTTAGTTTATCTACAGAGACCAGGACACCGATGATTAATCATGACTCGCCCGACAAACCAATTTGTTTGGTCTGGACCGTGGAAATCGCAGAGCTGCCTAATTTATGAATGATTATTAGCTGATTGTCGATGAGACTAGTTGTGCTAAATGACAGCCAAGGAGCTCCAGAGCTTCTGAATAAACAGGTTACTGGTCAAGAAAATACCACTGGTCTGTGAAGACTTACGTATGTAATTGCGGTGACGCACAAACTTAGATGTTGGGCTGAGCTTAGATGATGATGTTCCTATTCATTATTTAACCTTTGTTTGATGTGACTGTCTTTGAACTTGGTATATATTTAGCACAGCTGCTGGAGGTAGAATTATTATTGACTGATGTTTCCGCCAACAGGACCGATGAGTCGTCCCAAGACGAAGAAAAAAGGATGTGAGTTGTGTGTGTGTGTGTGTGTGTTCGCACGCGTGCATGTGTCATCTTGAAAATCACTGTGGCCAAGTCCTGTCGACACTCCTGTCTAAAAAAACAATGTTTCCGAAATGTTTTTTGAGAAAGGGAAAGGGTTCTTCCCATGATTTGTTTCAACTGAGGAACTGATTTTGTTGGAACTTTAAAAAGTTATTTGCTTGCACCAAAATGCTTCTTTGAGGGAGCGAACCGGAGAATCCTGCAAACCGCTCCTTCTCTGCGGCTGTATTTCCAAGAGTGAATCCATGCCTGTCCTCTCTGTTCTCTTCTCACAGGAACTATGGTGGTGTGTATGTGGGTCTTCCAGCGGACCTGAGCACTATGCCTCCTCTCCAGATTGGATCACACAAAGGTACCAGTCTCTCAGCGTTGTAGGCCGAGAGCCTTCAGCAGAAGAGATGGTTTTGTGTGGGTGGTGGAGACTCACAGCCTGGTTACAGGGGTCAAACACGCCTCATTTCCTGTTGAACGCAGGAGCGTTTTTTCTGGTGAAGACCCTTCCTAGCGGGGGATGCCTATTTTACAACAACGTGTTATACACAAGTTCTGTATGTTTGGGAACCCCACAAAGATACATCTCACCCACTAAGTGAACTGACATCTTCTGGGTAAAACATAATCGGACATTATGTTAGAATTAAGGGTCCTTCAAGGTCTAGCCACTACTTCTTAGGCAGGGTTTTGGTTAGGCATTACTTCTTAGGCATTAGTCAAAGTTAGGTTTAAGCCTTGGGAATAAGGAACATGCATAATAAAATAATGTGTGAATGTGTGTCACTGTCTGTGAATGTGTGTCACTGTCTGTGAATGTGTGTCACTGTCTGTAAATGTTTGTCTCTGTCTGTGAATGTTTGTCTCTGTCTGTCTGTGTATTTCTGTGATTGTGTTGTCTGGTAGAAGCTATTTGTCTCGTATCCGCTACTCTTTTTGATGGGTATCTTAATTAACTTGTGTATCCACCTCCCACACCCACCACCAAGAAAAAAAAGCACTTCACTGGCACTGCCAACTAATGGCTTGGATGAAGGAAAGTGTACCTATTATGAATGTCAGATGTTGGTTTTCCAAGACACCTTAAGAGGAATGCGATTTATTGTAAGGCACTCTAGATAAAAGCATCTGTTAAATGACTAAAATGTAAATGTGTGTGTGTGTGTGTGTGTCCTATGGGTATTCCAGGTGGGAGCCAGGGGCAGGTAATGGTTATTGCCACTTCCCAGGGACTGGTTGATGTGCTGAGCACCTCAGGGAGGTAACAGGACTCAGTGTTGATGAAGCATCTGTGTGTGTGTGTGTGTGTGTGTGTGTGTGTAGGGGTTTGTTTGTTTGTGTGTGCCATATTAATTTCCCTTTCTTGCTACAGATGAGTGAAGCAGCTTGAAAACACCTTGTGGTAAAGGTACAACACCAATATCCCCGATGTCCAATTCACAAGTCCACCCTTTGAGACTCACTGACCCACACTTGCATGTGTGAGAACAGAGAGGGAGAGAGAACTCTTATTGGGTCCGTGGTATCTAACGGAACCCCTAGATAGCCAGAAACCTTCCTCTCTTCATTTTGCCTGCACTTAGATTCGTTTTCAGGGTGAGTGACCACATGATCCATGGAGTTGACTCCTTGAATCAGCATTACGTTCAAAGGAAAAGGAACAAGAGGTCATCCAAACTGCCCACGAAGGAAAAACACTTTTAAGTGTCAATCCGCCTCAACGAAGACAACCCAGAAGTTGGCATTACATGGAATCATGGAGTTCATTGGAGCCAGTCTGAGCTTTCATCTCACTTCTCAGGACATGAAACCACACAACCTTCTACTCGGCGCTACTGGAAAAGCCATGTCTATTAAGACACAACTTTCCATGTCAGACACTCTGATA
This sequence comes from Novumbra hubbsi, assembly GCA_016801125.1. Lineage (NCBI taxonomy): Eukaryota > Metazoa > Chordata > Actinopteri > Esociformes > Umbridae > Novumbra > Novumbra hubbsi. Next base: position 6,755 of record JACXGK010002817.1, read on the forward strand.
AATGTCCCCCTTCTTTCTGTAAGAGCTTGATCACCAAATGAAGGCAATAGAGAATGACATGGAGTTTACATTTGATACAATCTCACCCATTGTTATATTAATGATCAAAATGTGTTTTGTGCAGCTGTCAATTTTTTTTTATCTTGATTGTATATTAATGTGGAATGTCTTTTTCAAAAGCTTGTTAAAGCTTAAAGATATCACTACGAAATGTGTGTGTGTGTTTAAGAATGTGAGATTTTTGTGTATATGTACGTGCCTATGCATTGTTCTTTGTGTGTGTTTAATAGGTCTTTTTTCAAATATGTAATTCATATTTTAAACATTTTGTTTAGACTCTTTGGAACAAAAACACTCTGAGGAGTGTGCATTCCCTTGTCAACAATTAACAAAAACACTCCGAGGAGAGTGCATTCCCTGGTCAACAATGAACAAAAACACTCTGAGGAGAGTGCATTCCCTGGTCAACAATGAACAAAAACACTCTGAGGAGAGTGCATTCCCTGGTCAACAATGACCAAAAACACTCTGAGGAGAGTGCATTCCCTGGTCAACAATGACCAAAAACACTCCGAGGAGAGTGCATTCCCTGGTCAACAACATGATTGTGTTTGCAGACACCAGATTAACCATTCTGAGTTTCTAGGGTAAATCTGCCTTCGAGTAAAATATATAAAGGGCTTTATTCCCGAAATCCTGAAGTATCCCTTTCAGGGAATGATTGTATGTTCATAAAATCCTGCTACCTTTTATATTACTTGCCGGGCCTAGTAAAATAAAGATATTAGAAACTACAATCAATCACCCAGTGTAGATACCCATTATAAAACCTACTGTAGGGAGATATTGTTGAATGATTGAAGAAAAAAAAAAAAGAAAAATACAACCTGTGTATGTGTGTTTAAAGAGAACTTCTATTGGAGGTGGTCTTTAGGTTCACCTGCTACTCAACCAGAATCCATAACCCTTTCCTGGGCTTGTCCTCAACCAGAGCACTTGGCTTCATTACGTCAGCCAAACTGGCCCAGTCCCAGGTGTCTGGTTATCAGGTAATCAGCTTTCTCAGCTGCATGGTTCAGGCCTTATTCGTCTCTACGGACCAATTCTGCTTGTTAACCAAATAACCTGTCGGTGACAGTATGGAAGGAGTAAGATGCAGCAAGGACTTGTAAGAGCGGTCCTTTGACTACTTATGGGTGTGGTTACAATAGGAGCAGACCGTGGAGGGGTCTTATTATTGACCTGCCATGTGGTCTGGCTGGACCCAGCATGGGTCCTAAATGATGCCCCGTTTCCTACATCCTGCTCTGCTGTTGACAAGGGAAGAATAAGTAGGGACCCGGTTGCCATTTGGGGCTCCCCTTTGACCATCTCAAAGATGGTTGTTTCCCTTGGTCGTTGTGTAGAAGGCCTGGCCGGGGGGAACTGGCTAATACAGGAACGCGGGAGAAACAAGAGCTCCTCAGACAGCATAGAGGACCGTTTTACAACTTGTGGAGACTTTGTGCAAGTTCCTCTGTCCGTTTCCCTCCCTGACGTCTGGTAGTTGCAGTGGCCACGTTTGAGAGGTTCCGTGAAAACGTGCTTGGTAAATAAAGGAGATTTTCATTCCCTTGTGTCCATTACACTTTCCCCCCCCTTGAAGGTTTTGTATTCGTACTGCGGGTTTTTGTTGTGGTGTGAGAAGTGCATGAGTCCGTGTATGTGGATATGTCCAACCGGTATCCACACAGGGACAGTGTGGGTCTGCAGCCTGCAGGAGTAATGGGAGGTTGAAGGACTCCTCTGGGTATTGCTGGTGACCCCTGACCGGTACTCCGTTCTCGCCTGCAGGCTACACACGGCCAATCAGGAACTATTAAACCCTTATCACGCAGCTACTTTGTTGTTATTCAATCTTTTGACGGTAGCCAACTAAAGGGAGTCATTTCTACTGATAGGGTTCATCATAAGAAACAGGGAAATGCTGTCCCTGTGCTCCACTTTGATACCTTATTGTGTAATGTCACGCCAATGACCAATGTAGTTCTACCTATTGGTCACTAGATGTCAGTGTAATGCAAGAAGACTTGTCAGTGTCTTCGTTTATGTGAAGGTAGTTTTGTAAATATGAACTTACTCTTTAATGAATGTGTCTTAATCAATCTACATGTGAACCCCATCTAAAGGCACGGTTGTAGTTGAGATTTTCATGGATGCATTTTTTGGTTTAATTCCAGTCCTCATTTTAATATAGTTCCCAGGACATAAACACAAACATAAATACATGCCCAATGTTAATTAAGCAACCATGTCCTGATTGCCTAAATGCTGTGACACTTCGTCATGGCTTATGCCGTAGGTTGTTTCCCTGGAGGATGTGTCACTGTCACTCATCATGTGGGGAAGATGAACAGAAAGCCGACTATACTAACCGTTTATCGCAGACATTTCGCTGATATCATTCCTTACTGCTCTAGAGAGTTGTGAATTTTGATAATATCGATGATTCTTAATGGTGATGGCTACAGCAATCCAAGTTGTAGGCCTAAGAGAAGTTGATTTTTGGTTTAGTGAGATGTGGAGTTCAGTTCGTGAATGATTGTGATTCAAATCCCTCAGTAAAAGTCGGAGTAGGATGTTAACCCACCATTAAGACCGCGTATGTACACAGAGCAATGTTAACAGAATTGCACTGTGCTTCAACTGGTCTGTGGCAAGGGTGCTTAAATACTTGTGTTGAAGAATTGGTTTTGTGATCAACTGCCCCACAAAAGTAAAAAAAAATAACAAATTACTATGACAGGCTGACAGCCACAATTTAAAACACAAAATAAATATTTAAAAGCTTCTTTGTTGTTGTCACTGGGCTACTGAAACCAGCCGTTAAAAAAAAGAAAGTCCTTCCACCTCTGCATTCTCCACAGCAAACCCCATTCACTGTGCGCAACACCACCCTCCGCCTGATCCCCCCCCCCCCGGGCGGGTGTCAGGGCCCTGCCAATGACGTGTGTCCGTGACTGTAGCCTCTTGTTTCGGCCCAGGGATCTATTACCTCATCGCGGTGTAGCTGTGCTTCTCCCACTCCTGTGTGACGGCCTGGGGTTTACTGACACAGGTAAACCTCCAGTCATCCTGAACATGGAGGAAGTGGTTGTGGCTTAGGGAGAGACAAATATACGCATCGCAATATCTTCCCCACGAAGCAGTATCGTGTGTCCTAATATTACAGCGTTTTCTGTACGTTTTTCTTGTTTTTCAACTCGATTCTCAAAAAGATTGGATTTGAAATGGAAAAACAATAGACATTGGGTTTTTGAGATTCAGCGCTTTTAATTGACTGTGTTTGTTTGTTTACCTCACGACGGTTGAGGTATTTGCCATTGTGCTTATCAGTGCTTTCTTTTTAATGTGCCGAACCGTTAATTTTGTTTAACTTAATGTTTCGTCTATTTCTCTTGATATATTCTTTTTTTTTATTATGGCAGTCCTGGCTTGAATGGAAACTTACTTGGTTTTCTTGTTTACGACTATAGCAAGAAAATGCAAATGCAAACTCTAAAATCTAGACATTTCTTGTGCGTAGTCTAATAATACAAAGAAAACAACATTAAATGGTGAATCCAAAACGTTCCCTTAATCCCTGAAAATTCCCCTAATTATCAAATATACAAGTTTTTATGTCAATATCATTGTTATATACAAAATTAATCTTGTAGAATAAATAGCCAAAGGATGAAAACAAAAACATATTGCTTATCAATGCATATGGTAAAGAGCTTATATTAGAGGAGAAGGCTAGCCCGTCATTAAACCCATCAATAGATTTGCTGAACAAGAAAGAGACACAGAGGGAGAAAGACAGTGAAAGAGTGTGAAAGAGACTGGAAAAGAGACAGATTGGAACAGAGACAGACTGGAACAGAGACAGACAAATCAGACATTAAACTTGTGCCAAGATCCTGAAGTATCACCGTCACTATAAAATGTATGTGTTTGCATGTGCCCTCTTTTCACACCATCAGCTGTTCCGGTCTAGCAGACGCTTCACATGACCCATTGAACTCAGTCCTGTCTGGAACACAAAGACCCGGCTACCTGGGAGGTCTGAAAAGACACACACACACACACACACACACTTATGGGAAGTCAGATTCCTTCAGTTGGGGAAGGAAGATGGGGTGGCGGGAAGTGAACCAACGTGAGTCAGATGCAGTTTGTCTGAGGCGGTCTGTGTATGGCTGAGGCCGTCTGTGTGTGGCTGAGGCCGTCTGGGTGTGGCTGAGGCCGTCTGGGTGTGGCTGAGGCCGTCTGGGTGTGGCTGAGGCACTCTGGGTGTGGCTGAGGCACTCTGGGTGTGGCTGAGGCACTCTGGGTGTGTCTGAGGCACTCTGGGTGTGGCTGAGGCACTCTGGGTGTGGCTGCATTTGCATGGTGAGGTAGGTGACATACAACACCTCCCTTCCTCCTCCCCCTTTAGGCACAAAGAATAAGACAAAAAGAAGGCTTAGAGAGCTGCTTTGCACTGGTCCGGGCAAGTTCTCGATGTCCTGAGCATAGTCTAAGCAAATGCTAAAATATTAGAAGCGCATTAAGACAGACTTCTTTATAGTCGCAACACAAAGACGATTGGTCAGTCAAATAAATAAAACAAATGCCGCTTTAGCCCCTTTTGAGTTTCGTGTCGGACCTCGTCCAGCAGCGCCACATTAGTGAGTTGTCACAGGAGGCCAGAGAAACCCTACGAACCGAAAGAGATCCGCTCACCCAGATGTTTGTTTCTTTCAGAGGTTGAGTCCCTTTATGGCTTCAGAAAGGGATTCTTACAATAAACAGTGGGATCACCCGTATCAGTCAATTGGTGGCAGGGGTCAGGTTCTAACTTGTATTCACCATCAAACACTTTTGAAGTCAATCAGCTTGCAGGAGCCTGATCCACCATCAGGAGTCACTAGAGCAAGAGTATTCAAGTCATCTTACAAAGTCTGGGGCCCATCATTAATCGTTTCCACATGCTGTCTTAGGTCCTAATCAGTCTATGACTAGAGGGTTACAATGAAATAAACGGGGTTGATTTGGCTTCAAGGTCCAGAGGAGAGTTTGCCCTGTGACGGTGCGGACATCTCATCCTGCCTTGTGACCGTGCAAGTAATGTGTACAGAATGTGATCTTTCACCCCCTTTATCTCCCGTTCTCAGTTTTGTTATATTCAATTGTATCCATGGCACTTCCTCATTGTAACCACTCTTAAAGATGCGTTCCTTGATTTGATGTACTAAATCATATATGTACCAATATGTGTCCTGACTCAAAACCACACATTTTCACCCATGGATAACTTCGAAAAGGTCCCAGATTTCAAGCTAGCCGCACAATCAAGGCGCAAACTTAGACCTTGGTGCTACCGAACAGCATGTCACTCTGTACTTGCAGCCTTTCTGTATATTCTCTCTCTGTTTACAGGCTGTGCGACGCTAGACACTGTGATTGAACCCAGGGGGTAGCAGAGCTTGGCAAAAGCCTGAGAAACAGACTTTGTGGCTGCTTGACACTTCCATTCCTGCATGTAGAACCTTGTGTGAAGCAACACCTAGAATGGTTCTGTGTAGAACCTAAAGGCATGGACTATCAAGCCATTTGATTATCTTGAGAAAACCAACCAAAAAAAAAAAAACAAGAAGAAATCTGCTCCATAAGTAGGAACCGGCACAAATGTTCACTGTGTGGGGAGTGCATGGTGCATGGAACCAGGTGAGGTGATACCGGAGGACAGAGGGATCCACTGTACCTCTCCTCCAGATCCTTCCGCAAAGCCTCAGCGGTGACCTATGAGAGCTGTAGAAGAGTCAGCCAAAATAACCATCTCCAGCGTACTTTCTGTCCTCAAACCGAAACCACTACAAAGGGTGTCAGAACGCGTTTCGTACAGGCATTCTCCCTCAACACATTGACCCGAGATCTGCTGATTAAGGTGTTTTGGATCAGATTTGAAAAAACAGCAAATTACAAACCTTTTGGGAATTTTTCACCATTCAACCTCCGGTATTGCACAACGGTGTAAACCGATAATGAGTAAAGGGTGTATGGCGGAGGAACTAAGTTTCAACATTGGGAATGTTTGAAGCATACGTATATTAACCTTATTGTATTCTTTATATACACGGCTGTGTTCCACTTTAGAAATCCACAACCTGTTTACCACAAATGTGTTTTTGGCTCAAAGACAAAACAAAATTGAAACATTTTGTCCTGAGAAACGGAAAGTGGGATTCTTGGAAAAAAGAATTTGCAACTCTACCAATCAAGTGTAGAATATGTAAAGGTCATCCTTGCCCTCCAAACAGCTGCCAGGGTAGATAGGTACTGCTTCTTACTCACAGAGCCAGAATGCAGTGTGGCACTGCCAACAACCGATGAGTTCTGGGGAGGTACCACAGTCATTTACTGGCCAACAGAGGGCAGTGAGACCTGTGTCTATTGGTAGATGTGTACATCAGGGCCTGTCAATCACCAGTCTTGGAGGGGCCCACCAATGCTGCTTTTCACCCTTTCTGTTAGAGAAGGGACTGGTTGAGTTCCAGGTGAGTGCAATTAACTACTGGGTAAAAGTTAGTTAGAAAATCAGGAGTGTTTCGGCCCTCCAGGACCAGAGTTGCCTAGCCCTGATTTATAATACTAAATTGTCTCTTCTTTTTTTCCTGTACTTGAATGAAGACCCAGTGTTCCAAATTCCTTTATATATTAATTCATTCACTCAACCATTATTCCCTTCTTCCCCAGCCGTAGGTCTACCCAAGCGCGTTTCAAAGACATCAGCTCAGCCTTTGTCAGAGAAAAGGATACAGATTTTACCCTATGCTAACTCTTAATTATGCATGAATCTTCTCCATTGCCACAGAAACAGAAAATACTCAATTAAGACATCATTTTTCTCTGTTCCTCGCTTACAGGTTTATCGCCACTCATTCACCAACCCAGCTAGACTTCCTGACCGCATAGCATGTTTGGATTCAGCTACAGTCTCAATAGCAAAGCTTCATCTTCTGCCCTGGAATGTGATACCTCCTTTTGCTTGCTTCATATTTCAGGTCATATTTACTTTATCTGGGACGGTGCAAGATGAACGCACATACCAAAGGTCTGAGGCTGTGACACTGTTGGCCTGTGTCCAAGAAGGTTAAGCATTCCTGAATATCAGCCTCTCCATTCTTCTAAAATCTACTTTTAGAAGAATCACTAAGAAGCCTTGTTCAAAGCTGAACCACGCATAGGGCAACCACTTATGTTTCTGTAGCCTGAGGTTCATGGACTTACAAATACACCTCCGGGGTTTGAGTAGCATCTTTTTAATCCGCTCAGTTAAAGGATTTTACAACTGTTGTACAATCACGCCAGCCTAATACAATTGATGTTCACTGTTGCCATACTGTTAATTAATTAAAATGACTAATTGGTTGAATAAAACATTTATGGATGACTTTTTACCAACTCACCGCACATGAAATATTAGCCCTAGCGTGCAATGCTTCAATAAGGAACTGTGTAGCCCAGCAGAGCTCCTCAAAAGCAGCGTGGGTATTCCCATAACAGCAAACGACCAGTATGAATTTAGTGGTCATGGCTACGGATTAATCCAAGGCAGAAGGGGAACGGTTGCCATGGGCGAGCTTTCCAATGAGATTGTGATGAGTTGTACGGAGATGGTGAAGCCTCATCCCCACTAGACGTATGACCAGGGCGCACACAAAACACACACACACACACACACGGCACTCAGTGCTTCTACCAGCTGTCTATACTGTCGCTCCCTATATTACTGATAAGAATGGTTGGCTGTGTGACAGCAGTGTGAAGGCCTGTCAGAACGATGAGGAGGAATGTTGAACCACTGCTCACTCAGTGAGATAAGAAGGCCAGGAGATGGGTTGGTATGTTTGATAGGCTCCTCTCCAGCCCTTCACTCTATGTATTGTGTTGGGGATTGATATGTTCATTAAAATTGGATGCGTGTCTTTGGTAAAAACAGGCACAGTCTCCCTGGGATGTGAGTTTCAGAACTAAGCAACAGTCCTGAAACTCTCGATCAAAGGTCGAGGGCACCTACTCTGAGGAAGAAGTATTACTGTCTCCGAAACCTCTGATGAAAACCCCTCTATCAGTGTGGATCATGCAGTATGACCAGAACAACTTGCTTCTAACCTTTCTTCCTGTATGTCATCATTCTCCAGTCAAAGGTCAAATCCCCAGCAGTGATTGGCTCTCCAAGGGACCATGTGGAAAGAGCACCTCTGTATGAAAGGCGGATTACCAACTGATACTAAGTAAATACCCTTGGAACTCCGAGTATTCTGGGAGCTCAGACAGACAACTCCCACAGACAGTCACGCAAACAAAAACACACACACACACACACACACACACACTGGCTTTGCCCAACACTCACATGGCCCATTTCATAGTACCTCAGCCCCTATCTTGGTCAGTGATTGGCTCATTAGAGGGAACAGCCAATTGAATCCTAGAGGAATGTTCGGAATGTTAGATAGTTATCAGAGATCCTGGGAACCTGAGGCCCGTTGTTTAACCTGAGGAAACTCTAGAACTCTTGGAATTTCCCTTTCTAAGTGACAAGGCCAGTTCAGCCATCCAATTCCATACTTAACCTGGATGCTTCCCAAATGGCTTCTTGTTCCCTACGTGGAGGCTCACTATTAACCACAGTCTTGTAAACTGCCGATCAGAAGTAGTCCACCGTAATGGAATCATTATGCATGCAGAACATATGTGTAATATGTACAGTCAATCTAAACCCAAATAACATATGTTCCATTTTAAATACAGAGATCAAGATTAGTGGTGGGGGGGAGGTGTGTATGGTGGTGGTGACAGCCCTATTTGTTGAGACATCGTTGTGCTATCAGTGTGTGTGTGTCACCCTGTGGGTGAAGAGTCCTGGAAGACCTATGCCCTTCTGGTCCTGTCTACTGTCTATAGGACAGGTGAGTAGTCAGTAGTCATTAGACCACCCAGTAGTTCGGACGTAGCTAACAGGCTGTTTTCTCAGCTGATATGACCCCCCCGTCTAGTCATCCTGGAGTACTTTAGTCTCCTGGTGACCCATCTGTCTGCATGCCTCCGCTTGCTCAATGCGTCCACAGAGAGAAATCCCATTGGAACCGTGACCGGAGTGGGACGTTTCATTTAACCTATGAAGCTGGATCTATAGAGCGATATCCTTCCTATTCCCACTCGGGTGGAACACACACACGTCCGAGGACAGACGCGTGCGGACATCACGAACATTGCCTTTAGCGCATCGTCACGCACTCGAACCTCTCCACTCCTCTCACGCTTATTCTTCTACGGTGGATCTAGAAAAGTCGTGTCAACACCCTCGTCATTGACTCCTTGTCACACACTTAAACCTCTCCTCTTACGTTTATTCTTCTTTAGTAGATCTTAAAATGCGTTGCAAATCACCGCCTATTCATGGTCTCCTACCAGCACCCCCCCAACACACACACACACAAACACAATATTCTAGCACTCTCTCCCCGTTCATTCCTTTCCCCTCTTTGTTGCAGTTCTTGAACGCGTGCCAGAGACATTCCTAATGGTGTAGTGGTTCAGAAATCTAGGGAAAACCCATCCAGTCAGCCGCAACCAAACCGTTATTCCGAAACATCACCAGTATAACAGCTAAAAATAGAACTATCACCAAAGGAATGCGTGCAATAACTGTTCAATGGATGCGGTGTTTCAGTGTGATCCATTACGCTCAATGGTGTGGTTAGTGGATCCTGTGTTTCAGTATGATCCATTATACTCAATGGTGTGGTTAATGGATCCTGTGTTTCAGTATGATCCATTATACTCAATGGTGTGGTTAATGGATCCTGTGTTTCAGTATGATCCATTATACTCAATGGTGTGGTTAATGGATCCTGTGTTTCAGTATGATCCATTATACTCAATGGTATGTTCAGTCGATTATGGAATCCAAGGCTAGTTTGGCACTGTCAGGTCTGAAAGAGCATTCTGCCATTTGAGCACTAAATTCCTAGCCGGTGTTAGAGTGAAAGCTGGGCCCCGTTGTGTCCCACACATTAGTCCAAGGTGCGCAGTCTTTGAAGGTTTTCGGATGCCCTAACCATGGTTGAAATTTTAAATTCAAACCAATTCAATGTTCTCCACACACACACACGAACACTACTGTACTTCTACATATGGGACTAGGCCTGACCGGGTCCGTGGTGTGTGTGGACAAATACACATGCGTGAATGTGTGTTCCTGTGTTTATTTGTTCTGCTCCTTTTCAGCCCGCTCAGTTTCCCCCCCTCAGCAGAAACCCCGGGCCAGCTTGTGGAATGTCCTGTCTGCCCTTAGTGCCTGTCTGTCCAGACTAACATCTGACTAAGCCCTTCCTATTCCTCTCTGTTCACCCAGTCTTCCCACAATGCCCTTTACACCCTACATAGTGCACTAAAGGCCTCTATTTCTGCCTGGTGACTGACGCGGAAGTCTTATGTTTTTCTCTTATGTTTGTGACAGCGGTCACAGAGTTCTTGTGACTTACATGAAAGGGGGATGTACATAGTCATTAGAGACATCTTAGCGATACTCGGGAAGGGAGGAACTGCAGAGATCATGATCAATGATCGTGATCAGAGGAGTTTTGATTGGCAAATAAGTTATTTTGACCAGAGCTCTAGTCAGGAGTTCTGTACAATTTAGTGTTGAGAAATCTAGGTCACAAATAGTGCGTTTTCTACTGGAGGGATATCTAGGACAACGAGGGTGCTATCTATTGTAAGGAATGGCGAGTCAATGGTAATGCATTATATTGGCAATGCAAAGGCTGCTTCTTTATATGGTGTAGAGAACATCCATTCTCTATCTGCTGATATCACATACCACAGCCTGCACCTATAGCCCAATTCCAGCACCTTCTCGCTCCTTTATCTCCCTGACAACCCATGGGAAAGTTGTTGGAGCAAAGGAATCTCATTACTTCAGTGAAAAACATGGGTTTGCCTTGCCTGTGGACTGTGCATGTAGTTTGCTCCTTGTGACAGTGAGCTGTCAGAGAAATCCAAGCTAGCAGTGATTACCATGTTGCCATGACATCCGTACAGAACTACACAACGTCCATGACGTCACGTTTTACTACAGTCAGCACGGGACGGGTTTTATAGACGCGTTTTACTGCATGTGGTTTCTAAAGTATAATCTGTTTATCGTTTCTAATAATAATTAGCCATTGTATTTTATGTTTACAGATAAATATATTTATTGCCTGTAAGAAATCTATTCCACCGATGCACGTTTATACACGAGACATTTTTTAATTTTAGACAGCGCTTTCTATTTGAGGTGATGCTGAAAGCCTGCTGCTTGGCAGGGAAGGTTAGCTCCACGTCTGACCTACCTTGATTAACAACTGGATTTCTACTGCCACACATAGTGAAGACCAAAAAACGTGTACACATTTAGGAATAGTTTTAATATGCAATAACAGCAGGTCCACAATTGCTCTTAAGATGGCACAGTAACAAACCAAAGCAATATCCAGTTCTAACTATCTACAGAACGAAAAAAAAACATAATAAAATCAAAACTTCAATAACAAAAAAACTGTAGCAACATAAAATAACACTTAAATACATAATAATATTTACAATAATACTTTAATATATCATAAGAATATCCAGTCAAGATGGTAACCAGCATCTTTTTGGTCCAGTTTGGCAGAGGGCAGCTTGAGGGCTCATTGACTGATAATCCTGACGTCCCTTTCTTATCCATTACATTCTGTGTGTGTTCTTACAGTCATAAAGGCTCACGGAGACTCACTGGTCTGTTCATGACCTGTATCTTATCGTTAGTTCTCTAACACGTACACAGATAGACTAATACTATGTTTTCATGTGGGCCATCATACAGCTCCCTCCGGTTACCACACCAGATCCGGTTTAACCCCCCACTGCCAATACAAGAAAGACAAACGTAGTTTCTATATTTTGGAAAAATCAAAAACAGAAGCGTCATAAAAAGAAACCTAGGAAAATATACTAACATAGTATAATTATTTTCCGGTACTGTAAAATCATGTTTCAAATATTATTTTAGTTCATACAACACAAAAACACATTACCATAGTCAACCAGGTTCCATAGTCATAAATATATATTTATATACTCTGACCTTTTTACAAGCAATCGCCGGCTGACATTCACACAGTTTGACTCTCTTTCCATTGACTTAAGTGGCATTTCTAGAGAAAACATGTTTCAAACGGTCTGGGTTTCTAGAACACCACTAGTTCATTTAAATGTCTAGGTTGGCATCCTAAATGAAATCCTATTCCCTTCATAGTGTGCTGCAGGTTTCTCTTCTCAAAAATGGTGCACTTCACCCCGGGTTATTTCTGTATGAGTGACACTGAGGGTTACACCCTTTCTTCACGCTTCATAGAGCCCATACATTATAATTGGCAGAGCACACTGGATGTACATAGAAAGCCATCTTCTCATATGTACCGCTAGCCGTGAGCTTTTGCTACGAAGCTGTGTAGTCCTACAATGCAGACACGTTCAGATGCAATGTATTAAAGTATATTTTTAAGCTGGACTTCAGTCAACTGCATGCTCTACAATCTAACATCACCTCTACCTACATTCCCCGAAAACATCCTTACATTTGAGGGGTCTGAGATAAAGCGTGTAGATATGTGGGAGTACCTTGGTATTTGGTTGGACTGTAAATTCTATTTCCAGTCACCTCAAGCCTAATGTCAAACCCAAAATGTATTTCTTTTTTTGCAAAAACTATTTTCACTTCTCCAACACACTCCACTGTGATCTTCAGTCTCTAGTAATTTGCCTGCACACACTACGCCAATCTAACCGGTTCTGGCTTATCTACAAATCCCTCTGTGGCAAATCCCCCCCTCAGCTCACTCAATGACAGTCTGCCTAATACTGTGCTCAACAAGTCCTTCAGCCACCATTCATTGCAGTTCTTTGCTGCCAGTGACCGTAATGAATTGTGAAAGGTTCTCAAACATGACGCTTGTAAATATGTACCACCTCATTGGGTTATCTTATTGACCTCTAGCTAAATCCACTGCACATAAAAGGGTTTACATTGTATTCATATGTAAGTGGTATGCCTTCCTCGAGGTTATGATTGTAAATGAGAATTGATTATCAATCGGCTTAGCAGGTTGTAGAAAGGTCATATAGACCTCTCAAGCTATTAACCCCTGACCCTCCTTTATATGTACACACCTATCCAACCGGTCTCCCTTCAAGGAATTGCATCACCACCCATGACCAAGTAATTATTTATCATACCGTCGGCCTTATGTGTTGTTCAGTTGTTCAATTAAAAATATTCCAAACTGTTCCACTGAGAAGATTTTTCAAGAGGTGTACAATTTGGATTGTGTTTTGTCACCTTAACCCTAACCCACTTGGAATATTTTGGTGACCGCAGTTGCTCTAGTAGCTCTGTAGTAGAAACCTTCAGGAAATACAGTACATGATAACATAGGCACTTCCTTCAAATGCACACAATATTCTATCCCAATGTAGTGATGTACAGTAGATGGGCTGATGATTTTTGAATCATGACACAAATGGCATTCATAGAAATGTATTCAATTGTATTCTACAATTATTCAGTATAGTTTCTTAAAATGTTCATAGATACATTCGAAAGGACAAAAACAACAGCAATATTTGACTGTTCTATTAATATTATAAGTAAATTGTTGAGATTAGTTGATGGATATAGAAACCAGAGGCCGACTAAAGGTGCTTTAGGAAACCTAATAGTGTTTGGCCATTAGCTTCTTCCCCCGGTTTCTATCAAACAAGTAAACATTTACAACAGTCTGTAATGGTTCAGTACATCAGGACGGGTGGATGAGACTCCACTCCAACACATCCAGTCCTAACCCAAACATGGAGTTACAATTGTGTGTGTTCCTGTCTATCTGTCCTTCCCAGTCTATCCTAGGTCCCCTAGCTTAGTTTGCTGCTAATGTCCAGGGCATGTTGGTAGACCTGGGTCATATCATCCATGTCCCCTAGCAGAGAGAAGCTGCCGTTGTCCCCGGGAGACCCTGGTGTCCCCCGGACGCCCACCTTCCCCCCGTGGAGCCCCAGTGCAGCGGTCTGGAGGCTCCGTCTGAAGCCTGCCAGCTGAAGTAGATCCTCAGCCGACATACAGGCCCTGACATTGGGCTGCAAAGATGAGGGGGGCCAGCCCGTCCCTGATAAGGCAGGGACACTGGACATGGCCGTTTCGTTGCACACCATACCGGAGGGCCTGCTCTGGCTCCGAGAAAGGCCCGAGTCCGCCTGAGTCTCCCCGTGGTAGCCCATACTGGAGAGGCCACTGGGGAAGGAAGGGGAGTTGCCGTACTTCCCGTTGCGCTTCAAGATGCCCTTTCTCCCCACTGACCTCTTTGTTGGTGAGCTGGCGGGCGGAGCCATGGAGGTGTGGTCCTCCGGCATTTCGGAGGACTCGCCGCGCTCCGGGGAGGAGTAGTAGCCAGACTCTCGCTGCCGGTGGTTCTTCAGGATGCCCTTCTTGGGGAGCGCGGGCACCATTTTGGCCGGCGATACGCCCAGGCGATCCTGATCATCCTCCTTCTCCTCCTCGTCTCCCTCGGGGCTGGAGGGCAGGTCTCCTCCCTGGACTCCCTGAAAGTGTAAGGAGCGGCTCAGCTCGATCTCGCCCGCGCTGTGCGACCTCTGGTCGGAGACGCGGGTCTTTAGGATCCCCTTGGGCCTCTTCAGCCCCGGTTTGTCTTTCTCTTTGTCCTCCCCCGCGGGGTGAGGGAGGCGCGCTCCGCCTTCGTTCTCCTTCGCGGACTTCCGGAGGCGCTGGCGGCCGGCGTGGGGGAGCATGGGGGGAGGTTCCGAGTGGGGAGGCTTGGCTGGCACCCCCTGCGGGTTGTCGGGGGTGCTGTTCTGCCAGTCTATGAAGCGCGCCAGCACGGGCGAGGAGACGCAGCCGCTGTCATCCTGCCGGTGGTCACAGTCGCACACGCTGGTCGTCCAGCCCCAGTTGACCCACCAGTGGTTGGCGATGTCCTCCACCGTGGCCCGGCGCTCCGGGTTCACCATCAGCATCCAGCGGATCAGACCACGAGCGTCTGGAAGAGCAGGAGGTGGTGAGCAGGGAGACCATGGCGTTACCTTGCCACCCATGTTGCAAAGAACTACAAGATGTGCCTGGTTGTGTTGCAACCCGGACTAAGAATATTCTAAGAACAAGTCACACTCTGTTCAAGTCACACTGGTTCATTATTGAACTGGGTGTTCGTTCTTTATATGGCGCTAATGTACGGCAGGAAAGAAAGGTAGAGAGAAAGAGAGCGATGGATGTAGAGATAGTGGTCGGGCGATGCACAGGCATGGGCGGTCCGACGGGTACCTGAGGTCTGTGCAGGTTCCCGGTACTCTCCGTTGGTGATCTGGTGGATCAGTTTGTTGTGGTCATCCCCGTCGAAGGGCATGGTGCCGTAGATCAACGTGTAGAGGAGCACTCCCAGCGCCCAGCTGTCCACCTGGACACACAATGCAAAAACGAATCCTTATTCACGGTTTTCAAGGCTATCGCCGAATGCCACAACCTACCGCTGAGGCCTGTCGGGTCGTCGACAACAAAGAATGACAAGTTGATGTTTCATCACCAAGCACTTTGCCCCGACTGCAGTCGTGAAACGCCGTGCCAAGGTCAATGAACTAAGTGACTGTCTGTTCTGATGAGGTTGGCTTTGGCTCTGAGACGCGGTAGAAACTTTATTCTCTAATTAGCTGAGATAATCTCACAGAAATCTGACTGCACCATAAATCACAGCATGCTGGGAAACAATGGATGATTAGTCTACAGGGAAGTTCACTCCCTTGACTCCCTGAACCTTAAGTGTGTGTGTGTGCGTGTGTGTGTGTGTGTGTGTAAACAGCTCGTAAGTGTTTGTGCGCCCCCAGAGCTGTGATTTTTGGCAGGGCCTCCATTGGTTGAGGCCGTAGAGCGGCCATGTCAAAACCAAGGAAGGGTTTTTCTCAGGAAGCTAATAGAGAAGGGTGGAGGAGAGATGGGCGTGCGATTTATTGGGAGTAGGTTTCATTTTGTAGCATGTGGGAAGGGGGGGGAAGCGCCTAATGACTCATAACATGATGGGAACCAGTGATATCCAGGAATCAGTCATTCGGGGTCAACTATTTGATTAGCAGTTGAGACTGCTGTTCATATGAGTGGTCTAACCGGCCAATCGGCGTTGTGATGGAGGTCTTCGTGAAGAATAACTGGTCTAACTAGGCCGGGTGGGAGTTTGTGAGTGTGTCGAAGTGCGTGTGGGAGTTTAGGACAGCAACTGTACCTGAGCACTCAGAATGCCAAGGGAACCATTTTGTGGGGCTTCCTATGTGGAGGGACTTTTGGCTTCACTGGTGGAAATCCAGCAGTTGAGATTTGTATCTCAGCCACTCATTTTATTTGCGTATAATTATAGCAAATTATAGCAAATTCAGTCAGACCCATTTGTCTGGGTTTCACCAAATCACACAGAACCGGAAAGATTTGAAGCGAAGGATTTCAGTCGTTTCCTAGGATGTGGTCTATTAGTGGCTTACCTCTGTGTGAGTGTTTGTGTGTGTGTGTTGTGTACCTCTGGACCGTGGTAAGGCCTTCCATTGACGATCTCCGGTGAAGCATACAGTGGGCTCCCACAAAATGTCTGGAGGAGCTTGTCTTTGTGGTAAAGGTTAGACAGACCAAAGTCAGCAATCTGGAGGAGAGAAGAGCACGATAGTCAATGTAAAAAAAAAAAAGTCCCTCAGTGTTCCCTAGTTGTGTTGTTAAGGATTCTGAGTTGAAATACTAAGAGATGCAGTAGAGCGTTTCAGATCCGATTGTGTACCTTGATGTCACAGTTAACATCCAGCAGCACGTTTTCCAGTTTTAAATCCCTGTGCACGATTCCATTCTACAAAACAAAAAGGACTTGTTACATTATCCATGAACAGCTGAACACGTGATATTCATCCTAGAATGGCACCATATCCCCGACACTCCTTTTGACCAAATCCCAATGAGCTCAGTACAATATACAGGGAATAGGTCGCCATTTGGTCCGGAGCCACAAAAGCCGGGGCAAATGCATAAGCACAAATATGTGTCTGGACCTTATTCTCACTCTGCAAACACACACACACACATCACACACTTCTCAAACGTAATGATTTAGTGTAAGTCTATGCTTGAATGTGCCCATCAATCAGCCACTGCTGAGTTGACCTGTCCCGATCTACTGTGCCCGAGACAGATGTTTGTAAGCCGGGGCTAGATGCCCTTCGTACAAGGGACCGGATTCAAGCGACCAGTGTTTTCTCTCACTTTGTGACAGTGGTGCACGGCGGAGACGATCTGCCGGAAGAAGTGTCGGGTCTCTCTCTCGCTGAGACGCCGTCTCTCGCTGATGTAGTCGTACAGCTCACCCTTGCTGGCGTACTCCATCACGATCACTATCTTGTCCTTGTTCTCGAACACTGTAGAAGGGAAAGGCACAGAGGACAAGGCTGTTGACACTCTGGCACGAATCGCATCGCCACGCCTCTGGCGTTTCCGTATTTCTCGGGCGGGTTTGACGGCTCTCATTGTGGCCCGCTGTGTCGTAGTTGGGGAACACTGCGATATCTGTGTCATGTCATCGCACAGGACAGAACAGCACTGTTGGCCATGTTGTTAGAGCCTCTGGTGTGAAAAAGAGTGAAAGTGTGTGTGGTGTTTTTTTCATACACTTGTCTTTCGACTATATTCTGCACTCTTTCTCTCCCTCTCTTTCTTTCCGCCTCCCTTTTTCACTCTTTTTCGCTCTCTTTCCCCTTCCCCCTCGCTCGCTCACTCTCCCTCCCTCTTTCTCTCCGCTCCTAAATTGCAAAGCATTTCCCCTGGGAGTAAAATGGATCTAAGCCACTATAGCCTTGCGTGTCTGATAAAGCACTGTTAAAGGCTTTTATAGGACATTCACTGTACCCTGGACAAGAACCTGCACTGTGTTTCTGAACTCAGCGTTTGACATTGGCTGAAATGAAGTGGGATTACTGGTCATGCAAACTACCTGTGAAATGGAAGAGGGTGGTAAGACATATTGTTGAATAGGAGACAGAGTTAGGGCATATGGTTGAATAGCAGACAGTGTTAAGGCACATGATTGAATAGAATAACAGTGTGTTTAAAACGAAACAAAAACAAACTTCATAGCATTTCACCATAACAACAATAGGCGCTGCTAGAATTCCCGACTGTCCAGCGCAACTACAACTGAAACTATTTCTGCGATTAATATACTGTCACTTCCTACTCCATTCCTCTGTCCTCCAATCTCATACATATTCGGCGGTAAGCCACAGTGCACAAAAGAACTAGTAGCATTTCCGTCCGGTCAGGGGATGGTTTTTATTCATCATTAATCTTGTTTGTGTTTGATTATAAAAGGATCCCTACCGTGCTGGTATTGGGATAGTTGGCCAGGATGGAGCCTGAACTTTCTCTGACTCCTCGACACTGTTGCTGCTGAACCAGGAAGCTGCGGGGGTCGTGTGTGTGTGTGTGGATTTCTGTGTACTTGTGTGGTGGCGTGTGTATCTGTCTGGCAGTCAGTCTGTCTGCCAGCTGAAACCTATGACAGCCATCTCCAGTCACTCAGAGTCCAGTCATTACCTAGCTAGTTGAGTTAATCCATATTAGATACAGGCCAGTGGGCTTTGTAAGGCATTCTCCCTCTCCCGACCTGTTTAACATCAACAGAGACCCATGAAGGAGCCCAGACTGGCCCCAAAATACTGGGGGTCCGAAGACATCATGTCTCCAGCCCCACCACAGTGAAGAGTGATGTTGCCTGGAGCTAAACAGCAGCAAGTCTGTGCCCTGTCTCTCTACCCACTCACTTTTCAATGGGAGAGACTTTGCTAATAAGACGGAGATGTCTGGCTTTCCCGGACTTTCACATTGGACTACAGCACGACACCAACACTCTGCTGGTTTTCAAATCTCCAGTAAAGTCAGCGTTACAATTACCAACATGGATGCTGTAAAATCAGGTTCACAACCTAAATTGCTCATTTCTTTTTCATGTTTTTTATATAATGGGGAAAGGGGGTTGGGGGTTGCATTCGGAAGCTCAGTGACGGCGCTATTGGTGTCGGTTCCTTGTAAGTTGTAAACATCAACAGATGTTGGGTGATAGAGGAACCAACAGACATCTCCAGTGGAATATATCCAATGTCTTGAGGTTTTATCTACAGTGTACCAAAACAGAGAACTGTACACTCACATCCTTGGTTCACTTTCTCTGCCCTCAGACAGTTCATAGATGGAGACGATATGTGGGTGTCTGAGAGAAGACATGATCTCTCAGCCCTCAGACTCACCTTCGTAGATGGAGATAATATGTGGGTGTCTGAGCGAAGACATGATCTCGATCTCTCTGCGGATGTGAACCATGTCCTGTTCATCTTTGATCTTTTCCTTCCGGATGGACTTGATCGCCACCTGGGAAAAGACAGAGAGAGGATGTCTCCGTCACACACTGTGGTCAGACCACACACACTAGGACAACTGACAATGACCACTGAAAACAGCAGATACCCTGAGTCCTTCTGTACCTGTTGAGAGCCACTGATGAGATCAGCAAACGTAACATTCAAATGTTAACTTCTGTCACAAGAGACAAACAGATTATCAATAGTGGATCCATAAGACAGCTCAGCATTTAGCAGAAAACCTTCCAGCAGTGTTTCAATGGGCTCAGAAAGAGGCAGGCTAGTGCAGAAAGCCTATAGCATTATGTTGTCACTTAATCTGGTCAGTTCCCTTTATGTTTGCAAACCCTTTACAATTGTAGGTTTCCTTAACAGTTATAAAATGCTAGTGGAAAGGCAAACTTGTTTGCTCCAATGTGCTCGTGAATGTTGAATATTTCTTGATGTTATCGAAGGCTAAGAGGCCATGTCCCTTCCTCTGGAATAGAAACAGAGCCTGTCAATGTCTTTAACTGGGCCAAGATTCTCTTTCTCTCTCTCTCTCTGAGGAGGTGGAGTAGTTCCACAACCTTGAAGAGAGAAACTAGGTTTATAGAAGGACACCAAGTCAGCCCAATAGAGACAACAGTAATATATGAGGCTAGATATAAATAGATGTTCCATTTTGCTGTGTGTGTGTGTGTGTGTGTGTGTGTGTGTGTCCGTAGCTGGAAAGCCACAAATTCTTCTGACTGTTGTGTGTTTGTTAGTGAACACAGAGAGTAGAAGTATGAAGTCACATTCATAACCAAAATGACATCAGCATCTGAGAGACACAGAAAAAACAAACAAGGAGGTTATGGTACCCCTAATTCTGCTTTAGGTGAGTCAATAGGTTTTCTATAGCAGTGGCCTCAATGGATGGGGTGTGTGTGTGAATGTGTCAGAGTGAGTCTATGTTTGGGTGTAAGGATCATTGTTATCACTTAAGAGGCAAAATAAAAAGGATTAGGGAACACAGGAAGTGGGTTATGAGTCAGCCGACTGGGACAGGAAGTGTCAGTGAGATGTACTTCCTTGTTCCCTGCGTCAGTCATGTCACAATATTCTGCAACACTCCTTTTTAGGGAGAAGAGCTTTCATAGGCCTGTATGACACCCAATTCTATATAGAGGAACCTGATCTAAATGAATGCTTGATATTGTAAATCTGTGAATTGTATACATTCACCCCTGAGTTTTTGTTTTATGTTTACTCTGTGCTCTGTGTATATTGTCTCCTACAGGCATATAAACGCTGGGTCAGTTGTGTGGAAATTATAATATTGATAATTTATGTTTAAATTGACTTTCCTCCCTCATAACAAAGCTTGGCTAGCCGGCTACAAAGACGGCTGTCTGTCTCCCTCCCTCTAGACTCAACACTTTTTATTCAATTTTTAACAATGGTGCCTTGAATGTCTATGGTGCCAACTGTGTATTATGGCTACAAACTGTATATTATGGTTATGTTCACAGCTTAATAGAGGTTGTGTTTTTCTCATTGAAAAGGCGGTAAATGGAGAGTAGGATTTGTTTACAGTCGCTTACGAGCAATACCGAGGATAGGACAATTACAAATAGGATTTCAGTCCTTCCTTTATGACAGTGAAACCTCAGCGTGCGTCCCAAAGGACCAATGTACTTCACCCCGCCCGGGGGATAATTCCCCATAGTTAATAGGCTGCAATTTGGGACTCATTGTACAGCGTATTAAGTCTATTGTGGAGTGGGTGAATGCAGGTCCCTTTCCCCTCCATGGCCCGGTGGACCGGATGGACACGCCCGCATCTTATTCTCCATTACATGACCCTGGGGCGACAGTGACGAGGGTCTTGTTTCACTGCCTGACTCTTCTGAGGTACGGAGTGACGGCAACCAGTGACTACATCACCACCTGCTCGAATCACGCACCCCAGGTGCTACACGGGTACATCAGGTGGTCTTCGTTTGTGTGCACGGCCTTCAGCGAAAACGTGTAAAACTTTGAGTTGAAATGGCCAGGCTCAGCCACGCCAGGCCTTCCGGTTCTGTTGGGACCATTGTCTGCCTGGGTGGAACCCATCCCATGTGAAAGTTGCCAAATGAGGCTGTCGCTGAAATCAGACCTTAGTCACTGGGGCCTCGGGTTAGGATTCTGAAAACGATTACCCCGCCAACCCCGCCGCCCCCAGGACCATAGATCATTACTCACAACCGCTGCTTGATCCGGACGCCAGCTGGCAGATGGGCGGGGATGTGTGTGTTTTCGCTTACACAAGCAAGTGTGTGTGTTTGGGTGCTCGTCAGCCTAAGGCTGCTGGGATTGGAGAAGCGCTAA
This sequence comes from Novumbra hubbsi, assembly GCA_016801125.1. Classification (NCBI taxonomy): domain Eukaryota; kingdom Metazoa; phylum Chordata; class Actinopteri; order Esociformes; family Umbridae; genus Novumbra; species Novumbra hubbsi. Next base: position 28,631 of record JACXGK010002817.1, read on the forward strand.
AGCGATCCCAGACAGACCAGGTCTTTGTCTTTCTCCGCGGCACCAGGCGTCAGGTTCACAGGCGGAAGATTGGATGGGAAAAATGAAAAGGGGCTCAAACTGCATCATGGGAGCGGAGTCTCCCCGCGGCAGGTCGCTGCCGTTTACGACGCGGCCCGTCTGGCTTTTTTCAGCGAACGCGGGTCGGATCAGAGGCGACGTCAGAGATGCCGCTGGTTCTAAGTGGGATGTGGTCTCCGGATTCGACCCAACAGGTACACGTGCAGTGGTTCTCCCCCCCTCTCCTTCTCCTCGCTCCCTGGAACATCTATTTGGGGACACTGCTTCGGACGAGCCTCACGCTGTCCCATGACATGTCAACACAGAAGTGTTCCCTTCCCGCTGCTCGTCAACCTGCCGTGTCGCTGACCTGCTCATAGCGTTGGCAGACCAGACCGTATCAGGCCACGAAATGGGCATTGCATAATACTCACTAAAGGGCTCCCTTCTTGTGCATTAAAATGGCAAGACTGTCGTTGAAATACACACTCAATAAAATGAGTAGGAGGCGCATTTACACTTGAGTAAAATGTTTCTTATTATAATTTCAGTACACCTCTATTTTAGACAAAGGGATCTGAGAGAGATATTAGTGAGATTTTGAACAATGTAGTGTCAAACATGATGTACACACACTTACAAACACACACACACTAAACATTTGCTTGTGCATGTCCTTGTATGTCACTAGGAGACTGGGGGTTTTGCTGATGCTTGTTAAGTAGCAAATCTATGAGTCAGCCTTAGCCTAATAACCCCTCAGCACAAACTATTATGCACATCCAGTCGCAGGTGTTGTTGTCTGTCTAAACAGAATAAACCAGTCATGGTTACAGACCAGACCAGTTCAAACCTCTGACAATTGCACAGGGGTGCATTTACAGTCTGGCAGGTGAGGTAATTGACCAGTAACCAAAAAGTTGCTGGATTATAACTCTGACCCAACATTTAGCCGTAAAACAAATGTATCGGTTACAACACAGTTGTATTATGTTTATGTTTAAGGTCAAAACACAGAATTTCAAATGTCGACAGTACCGGCATGTCCAGTCTGTAAAGAAACGCCGCGTCTGAAACCGAACTAACGCCTTTCACTGGGCGACCAAAACTGTCAATCAAATAACCTCAAGCTGCATTAGCGCAGCCAACTCGTCTGCTGTCTGTTTGCAGACCAATCAAATAAATATAGCATGACTTAACAATATATCTAGTAGAAATATAATCTTGCTACCTACCGTAACAAAATAAAAATACCTAGCGTAACAAATGTTTTTATTAGCCGTGAAACGATAATTTTTAATTGTCTTAAGGGTTATCCGTTTCCGTAATCGACGCGTTACTCCTTCTACTCTTTCCGAAGAAAGGTATGTGGTCACTAGTCACTGGGATTAACGGTGCTAATGTTGTAGTTCCGCTCCCAGGCCATTCTTATTGATTGACGTAATACTTAACCGATGTAGCAGCCAAGTGAGAAACTGTGTGTGTGTGTGTGTGTGTATTTGTGTGTGTTCGTCCCCCATACTAACCCTTTCAGGAACCTCTCCTTCCTTCACATCTAGGTGTCGGTCAGACAGTAGAAGAACACACACACGCACCAGCTTGTCTACATTTCTCCTGGTGTGTACCTCTGGGGTGGAAAATATAGCTTTCATATTGCTGTTAACTACGTACGTCAAAGTAAGTAATATCAAGTAACTGGAAAAAACGAGTGGTCCAGCCGCAGGGGTGAAGGACAGATAACCCCTCAATTAAATAATCCCCTCAACACTCGTTGACAGCACGTGCGCATATTTCTCTCGCTCGCTGTTTGCCAGTTTTCTGTTTCTGGCTTTATCTTTCTTTGTCTCCCTCTTTACTCGCTTTCTGTCTGTGTCTCCGTTCGCTTATATATTCTTCACTCTCAGGCTACATTTCAATGTTTAAATATTATAGACCTATTAGAAATTCTTATAATACATGTAAAAACTTTTCCCCAAAACATGATCAAGTACCAGCATGTTTATACGCGTATCAGAACGGAAGGTTTCCGTCAGGATGCGTTTCATTATATTGAACAGGTGTTAGTGCCTAACGATAACTCACCACTCTGCCAGACTGTCTTTCGATGGCTTTCTTTACTTTCCCGTATGTCCCTTTCCCCAGGGTCTCCAGAAGCTCGTATCGGTGCCTTAAGTTGTGCTTGTGATGATGTTTCTTCACGCCAGAGTTAGACCATCTCCCGTCATCCAGGATGGAGATGTCACCAAGGTAGTCGACAGGTAAAGGTTTGTCCCCCCAAATCTGCAAATCGCTTTGACCAAACTCCGTGCCAACGCTAGACGTGGACACATTAGACGCTGTGGAAACATTGGATAGCCGACGCGCTTTCGAAGCAGTTTCCATTTCGATTGCACCCAATATACTAGTGTCCATGTAACATCCAAGTAGACGTAATGCTACTGCAATATATATATATATATATATATATATATTACATGTGGAGAAGTGGAATATGTGTCCTTAGAAATACATCTAAAAATAAATACAAATAACAGCAGAAACCTGAAAAAATATATATTTTCATGAAAAATGAATTATTTAAATATTTAAGAAAATCTATTAGTTCCTAGTTGTAAAGATGTTATTTCTATTGTGATAGGTGTTCTTCGCTTGCCAAGGCGTTAGGATTCTGCAGCGCATTTATGGTCTCAATATTAGACCCAATCAAAATGTCTCGCCGATGTTGCGCTTGCCTAGAGTGCGACACTTCGCGTTCCTATCGTACGTCGGTGCTGTGGATGCACAGGCTTCAAGTGTGACACAAAGAACTGTTCCCATAAATTCCCTTTCAGGCGCCCTCCCTCTAGTTCTGTTTTCTTTTTGTCAGAGGGAGGTGTGTAGCCGTGAGCCAGTACCGGCTGGCCGGGGGCGGGGTCCTAAACGACTACAGTCTCCTTCTTGTGTGTTTTTAGATAAAGTGGGTCAAAAAAGCACGTAATAAACTCCCCTCAAATAGTATCTTCGGCTCTAAAAATCCAAAGGTTGAATTTGAAATCAGTCAGTTACTGCGTGGTTAGAATGTGGATTTGTTTCTTTTATTTGAGTGTATTTGTGTACATATTTGTTCCACCATTTTGAACTTACAGGTCACCAAACCTATTGGGTAAATTGTCTTGACCTGTGTTTCTGGTTGGGTGTGTTCTGCAAATGCAAACTAATCATAAGGCAGGTATTTAAAGCATATTCACAAAGCTAGCAGGAAAGGATCTTTTTTTTTTTTTTTAAATGTAATTTCCTAAAGACTATTTCTATGTGATTTACATAGAAATTCTAGCAGGAATCTCAAGTAACAATGTTTAAAACACAATTGGAAAGTTGAGGAAAACAATATATTCTGATATTTATATATATATATATTCAACATATTTATATGTATAGTCTTTACTCTGCAAACCGTATGGATCGCCTGTATTCTCTGGTGGACAAGAGTAACCGGTGCCTTGGTGGTCCTGGTCGAAGTTCTCTTCACTTACACTTGGGCATTCTGGGATTTGGTAAATGGGGTAAATGGACATGTAACGTTCTGTGGCAGTATGTGTATGTGTGTGACGTGTTCACTAAATTGGACACGCTTCGGGGTGAGCTGGTCCTCTGAAAGTAGGTAGCACTCTTTTGACAGCTACCAATCTCCTGCTCTCTTGACTGAGTCACACATCCCTCCCATCAGACCCATGAACACTGTTGCCATGACCACGGTCTATACTCCATGCTAGCATTTTAATCTCATTGTAATGACTCATCACACTATAACCGTGTCCTTTAAATGTTAATGTAATTACGTGTAAAATATATATATATATATATGTATATGTCCATGTTTTGTAAGACATTTTCCTGGGCATTTAAAACATAGATATAGTATTTATGAAGTATAAATAGCACACAATTTAGGCCACACAAAAACACATTATTAAGTTTATTTTATTACTGATTTTAAGGACCTATATCAAACATGTCATGAATAATCTTGTGAATCTTCATTTAATACCACAAAAGTATTTTATACTATGAGTAGATGAGTAGACACTTTTAGAAATGTGGGATTAATCATTACTGAAAGAAAGTGGATTTCTTTAAAGATTTGTTTCTCTAGCTCTCCCCTGTTCAGCTTATATTTATACAAAGAAATATTAGGATCTGACCTTTTTAACATGCCCTGTATTCACATGACTTGATGTATGAAATGTGTGAAACCAAAACTGCTGTCTGTTGTGTCCAAATTTAGAAAAGTAACAAAAATGCACATTCTTGATAAAGCTTTTGGCCTCAAAAAACTCAAATTACAATACTTTACAAACAATGAGTTAAATGTAAAGCAACATGTATTGTATTTACTGAAGATAATTATTAGGTCTTTCAACTTTTTTCCAAATTACACTTTGATCAGGATATGGTAATCATAAGTATACATTTTGGTTTGTCGAAGCACTTGGACTATTATTATTTAACAAATAATGTTTCTTGGGTGACGTTTCTGTCTGGTGTTGTACAGAGTTGTTATTATTGCCCAGCAACAAAAGCTGGTGTTCGCATGTCATGTGTCTTTCTATTGTATTTCTCATCAACTAGAAGCAATCATTCCCTACTCTTAGGAATGTCCACAATGTAATGTTTAAGGGCTTTCTTGCATGTATGGGTGCTTTCAGTTCCCTTCGGCATTACTAAAGGATTAAGACCTGGGCTTTGGCCATTCCATAACCATCCGTTTCTTATGGTTTGTCATTCCTGGGTTCAACGTGGTGTTGTGCTTGCCCTAGAGACTGGAATTGTTACCTTCAAATTGCTTAAATGGTTCTGTAACCCCATCAGGAGTGTAATTTTGATGATTCCTATGAAGATTTCTGAAGGCTGTCGTGTAACTATGCACATCATGTAGTTAAGAGCCAACCAACGTTTCTGCTCTTTATGTAAGGCTGGACCCTCAGACTGCCGGCGGCTTGACAATTACCACATGTTGTCAGTAGCCAAAAGGTTGCCACAGTCCCATACATAAATGTAATTCTAAATATGAGTACAACAGTCATAGATAGATACTATACTGGTAATGGGCTATATTGTAATCTCCAAACATGTGGTCTAGATTTTACTTTACTGAGGGTGTAAGAGAATCGGGCAAAATTGGACCTTTCTTAAAACACCCTTACTTGGTTTGAAAATTATTTCGACATCTTTTTTTCTGTGGTTCTAAATAGTCCCCCCTGTAAGGTTTGTGGCACTGCAATTGTACAAGACATTAGAAGGAATCTTAAACATAACAAGCAGAATCTAACCAGGTTCTTGAGATCCTTCCATCTGACCTCTAGGACAGCACCTCTTCCAACTACTGTTTTTCAATGGGCTGCTGTTCAAGAGACTAAAACCCCTGCAAAGATTTTGACTCTTCGGTAAATTCAAACATTTCTTTGTGGATTTTGATGTGATTGACTTACAGTAAGATACACGTGGACAAGTTTCAGCCTCCTGGCTATGGCAACCAGGTTTTGACTAAAACATTTAATCTGACCAAACTGGTCCCTGACAACGCAGTGTAGAAATTCCATGATTTGTTTTAGCCATGTCATTTTGGTAACAAAATATGTATGTATGAGCACTAGAAATAGCACTTCGGTTAGGCTTGATTGAATCAAACCCTAGGAATGTCTTTGGCTACCAGTACCCTTGATTTGATGAATGGGTATGTCCAACACATTCTCTATAGATTATCCCTTCTAGAGTAGAAGATATTCCAACCACGAGGCCATGACCTCGGTTTTTCCTATTTGTATGTAATGTGTGTGCGTGCAAATTCTTCAACTCAGTAACACTCCTCTGCTTAAACATGGTGTGTTTACATGTTGTGAAAAACTTAAAGGAAGCCAGGCAAATACACACACAATTACATACAATAAAGAATGAGCAGCCACCCTTTGTCCTCTCATGCCACCCCGTGTCCTCTCATGCCACCCCGTGTCCTCTCATGCCACCCCGTGTCCTGTCATGCCACCCCATGTCCTCTCATGCCACCCCTTGTCCTCTCATGCCACCCCGTGTCCTCTCATGCCACCCCGTTTCCTCTCATGCCACCCCGTGTCCTCTCATGCCACCCCGTGTCCTCTCATGCCACCCCTTGTCCTCTCATGCCACCCCATATTCACCCTGTGTCCTCTCATGCCACCCCGTGTCCTCTCATGCCACCCCGTGTCCTCTCATGCCACCCCGTGTTCACCCCGTGTCCTCTCATGCCACCCCGTGTCCTCTCATGCCACCCATGTCATTTTGAATAATAGAAATAATTTCTGTAACTACAGATTTGGTTGCGTTTCTTTTTCTGACTACTGAAAGCATCCTAGCCAATGTATTAGAGCCACTTGCCAGCCTCAGTCTATCACTATCACTATAAAGTAAGTGTGTCTTTATTTGGGGGGTCACTTAATGTTTTCTGTAAATGACTGTTAAGCCTACAGTCCCCCACATTATGATACATCTGAATAACACATGTCTGCATAACAAACAATCTAAAAAATTCTGATTTGCAGTGATAGATGCAGTCATCCATTACATCACCCTCATCCTCAGGGTCAGTCAGTCCTGTACCAGACAGATTGAATATTTCTGGTCTAGTTTATGCACGTTTGTGTGGGATCCAGGTAAACCAATAACTTTGGGTACCAGCACAAAGATTAGAAAACCTCCCAAATCAGTCCCCACTATATTGTTTGGCCCGTCCCCACCAGAAAGAAAACTTGTTATACCTTGTGTTATAATTGGGGTTATTTTCTGGGTTCAGGTCTTAAGTTTTGGTATTATAGTTTGAGGAAGTTTAGGGTTAGCAGATAGAGAATGTGGATTTCCTGTTTTCTGGTTACCACAAGAATAGCACAACAAACATACATTTGTGTTAGTTAATGAATAAGCGGTAGTCTCTGTCTATCAAAATAAAATTAAAATACTCAGCAAAACAGTTACCTGAAGAGATAATCAGGGGCCTTTAAAACGGTATATAGAGTGCTTTCTCTACCCACAAGGCATTATTTTTCCTGCATCCCCCCCCACACTAAAAAACGAGTAGCCCTCACAAAAGGCTTTATCGGGTTACTGGGTAACAACTATGATTTATTATTTTGACATTCTCCTTATAGGTCCTTAGAGAAGGAGCAGAAAGTTACTGGCAGGTTTCTCCAACAGGGACCTCTAGCGGGGAGAAAGAGCAAGTTTTCCCACTGAGTTCAGCAATGTCACCTTCAGAGCAGATGCCCTGAAAAGGTTTCTATTTTCCTGAGACTAGCAACCTAATTACGGCACTCTCTCTTCCTCAGGACACTTGTAAAGAAGCTCTCCATGTAGGCCAGGAAGGAGCACCTTTGGAGGTTATAAATAGAATATTTCAGATCCTGTAGCATGGAAAGCCAATCTTCCACCAACCCCTGGACCAACAGGAACTAAAAGAAAAATTGCCCTGTTCATTCCCTCTTTGACAGTGTCCTTACTAATAATTAGTAATCCATCCCATTTTATTTTTATGTGTATATGGGTTTGGATTGTTTGTAACGCCTTTGACACAAACACAACAAATCACATCGCATTGTATGAGTTTAGCTCCATCCGTCAGTGGATTCCCTTGACTGTGGTGAATTTCAGATGATCCACTAGATGGTGGTATCTGCATGTGAAATGCCAAATAGGCTTGGAATTCGTATGGGTGGAAGGGCCAAAGCAATGTTGTAGGGCAGTCTACAGCAGGGGTACTCAACCGTTACCCCACTGAACCTGATTAAAGGGTTGCAATGACAGAATCAGTGGAACAGACTTCAATGTACAGAGATGAGTTGTTTCACTGAAATACATTCGTCCTTTTTTAATAATAGTCCAAATAAACAAAGTTAATAAAAAAAAACGAATTCTACAAAAACCCAAGGGTTGATTTCACATTCGTCAACTGATGGTTGTGCACGGTTGGAACTGTGTCATTCACTCAGTCTCAAAAGAATGGTTCAACACAGCATCTTTTTCTTTATAAACGTTGCAAAATGATAGGTCCTGTTGGCTGCCAATCAAATGTCTCAATAAGCCAGAGAGTTACCAATCACTCAGTTAGGAGCAGATGTATGGGCTGAAGCATGCACAGTAATCACGGGTAGTCTCCACACCTGTGACATATTTTGGCATAGGCTCCACATTTTGAAGGAACCACAACCCAGAGTATGTGGTGCTGGTTGACTGGTACTTCTCAACTCCCTTGCAGTTGTGCAGGGTATCAGGGTATTCATTTCATTGTGACATGGTGGTAATGTGTGGAATTTGACTCATGGAAACGTGTTTGGTCAATTACATACCGGCTGGTTCAGTAATCAAGTGGTTACCCACAGATTCTAACCATTTCACATGTTCTCAAATCAGAGCATCTCTGCTCTTTCTGAATCACCTCACAGGTAATATGGGCCAACTCTGTTAAGATCGTCTGCACCGCAGCAAACAATCTTAATTAAGAGCAAGTTCATGTTCCACAATGTCTGCCAGTACTGTCCCCCAAAAGTGGGGTTAATTCTATTATTCAGTGTCTTTTAGACAGTCCACCAACAACTAGATCTGAGCTACTTACCTGTCAACTGACTCTTCATTTCACTTAACTAATTGTACTGTAGTTGTATGTTGAGGATAGCTATTCTGTCTGCATATTGCTATTTGACATTCTGTTGTCAAGCTGGTTTGTAACAGAAGAATAAAATGCGTCATTTATTCATCAAATGTACACATTAAATGGCATTTAATGAATAAATGACAGAAGAAAAAAATGCGTCATTGTTTAAAGTACAATTGTCATTTTACTTCCCACATTTAATTTGTGGGAAGTACACTCCTAGCTTCAATAGTCGGTAATGACTTATGTCTGAAATGGCATTTAACCACCAATCTCTTACACTTACTATACTTAACTGTGGTTGTTTTGACCCCTCTTCACAATATTAAACTAACTTCCAGTCAAACCTCTTGTTGGTATTGCAATCTAGCATGCAAATTATTTCTCGGCTTAGCATACGGTGATTTTGGAAAATGGTTCTTCGCTTGTGCTCTTCTGCAGCTGCGTATGGTAATGGACCTAGAACCGCAGCAGGTGGAGCGGTTACCGGATCAACCAAAAGCTCCGAATGCTCCCGCTTTTGTTTCGAGCGGCTTGTCCGGTTGTCAGAAGCTAGACCACCAAAACAGAAACACACCCGCGAGGTATACAAAAGAAACATGTTTAATAGGACAATTCACCCGGCAGCATATGCAACCTAGAAGAAAGTCTTACAAAATTGGGATAAATTGGGGTGCCCGGTTTTGGCCGGGACACCAACAGAACTACTGAGGCTCGAAACCGCACAGTGAGTAACCTATTTAGAGGTATAACTGCATGTGATACAACTGAAGTACATACCACTGCATACGAACACACAAACACATCCACATATGAAGGGAGTAACAGCTTGGATTTGACCCCACATATCTGCTAGGCTACATTTTAAAACACTCAATGTACAGTGGACAAATACATGAAACACTGTAAGGTCTGAAATTTAAACAAACACTCTAGCTCAAAGAATTCACCCTAGAGTTTGTTTTTCGACGCTCGACATTAACCCTGAGCAAAGCAGCCGCTATGAATACCTGTCAGTCTGTCAGTTTCTGAGTGTGGTTGGTATCAGAACCAAATGTATTTTATTGTTTGGACTTCACGAGCTGATCTTGTCCCACAGGGGTGTAAAGAGGAGTTCAGAAAGGACCGCGACGATAGAAGGATGAACGGTCGTAACGTCTGTGGGTGCTGTTTGGACATCGGCACGAGGGACGGAGATGAGGTATTTGCGTCTGATTCGTCCGTGCATTTGGAATAGATGAGGCCATCTAGTGATACGCCAGGGATTTGCATCAATTCTCTGAAAAGAGCGAGGAGCGACAGATGACTCACTTACATCTACTTTCTGGGTCTTTCGTTTAGTTGTATTTTCTCCAACTGTAGACAAGTTGAAATGATTCCTGGGTTATGAAATTGCTACATTTACTCTATGGCGCATGTCATAATGTGTACATATCAGGACGTGGACGTGGTATGTTTTAGGGGGCAGGAAAAGGCCAGAATGTTTGAAAAGTGAGTTGTGCACAATTGGGCAGCACAGAAAAGCGTGAAGATGCTGGATGGAATCAATGAGACAGCTGCAATGTCTTTTAATGATTGTACTTAGGAACCAGGGAACAAATGATATGAGGGGAAACTGTCATGGAGAAGAACCCCTTCATGACTAATTTCTGGTTGGCTTGTTTGAGAGACACACACATTTGTTTTTCTGTCCTTATTGAAAACCAGAAAACCAATACTTTGTTTCTTATCTCCCAACCATGACCTAACTCTGAACAACCTAACATTGATGCCTAAACTTAACCTAGCCATAAAGCCTGTTCCTAAACCTAAAAGTAACCCTGATTCTCCCACTATGCAAATTGTAAATTTTCTTTTAATGTTATCCTATAGCTTGAAATGAAATGATACTTCCCGGAACCTGGCTAATAAAACCGCTGTGGACCCACCCCATACACCCCACCCACACATTTTAGTTATATTTTTATGTTTATAATAACCTTCACGCTCAGCGTTAGATGGGCGGTGGTAAGATACACTGTAAGGAAATTCTAGAAACGTGTATTTGTACTTCCTCAAAATATCTACATGTCTAACAAAATCAAAAGGTTTCAGAAATCTAGGAGTTTTGGGAAAGTTACCAGAGTTTAGCAATCCTAGACTTATGTACCTGTTAGGCATCTAGATGAGTAATAGGAACATGGTTCGGGGTTTGTTCATTTCTTGAGCTTTGCCCTCTGTGATGCAAGCTCATTACAGCACATTTAACTGTCCTTTAGCTGTATGTCCCTGAAACACTCAAACATGGGCCAGGGGGATGCAATGTGTCTTTTTGTCCTGGATAATGAGCATTTTGAGTGACAGACCCAATTTCAGTTTATTCATAAGATTATAATGTCTTGTGCTGTAATGCGTCTGTCACTGCTTTACATTGAGCCCACAGCTAAGCTCATGAGACCCAAGTCAGCCGGACGTCACAGGAAGTGCCTGGGTGTGGTAGTGACTGGCCATCCATATTTTTATCGGTGAATCATTATAACCCCTGTACCCCCTTCGCCTTAGGTTCCCTTCCCCTCTGTTCCCCTCCAGTCTCCCACCGAGCCACTCTGATAGTCAGAGCTCCAACGCCCACTGAGGATATTGATGTTGACAAACCTTATCAGACTTTTACAATCCTAGGCTTGTATTTGGAATGGCCTGTTGAATCCACATTACAGGTTTCCATGTCCTAGTCCAGGGTTAAACTTAACATAGCCATAAAAATGAACCTAACCAGTAATGTCTAAAATGTAACCCCAATTCTTACACTAAGTCTTTTCTCTTCCGGGGACCGATCAGGTTTTTCCTGTACGGTTCTTCCGCTTCCACGTGTACCGTTTCACCGAGATCACACGCACACACGTGCCAGAGGGATGAATTAAACCCCTTTCTCAATGAGAACACAGCAGTTCACACCGTGTTGCCTCTGTCACTGCTTTACATCGACCCGGCAGCTAAGCCCACGCGTGACCCGGTTAAGCCGGACGTCACGGGGAAGTGCCTGGGTGCGGAGGGGAGGCGCGGGGCTGTTCTCCTCCACCAGGGGGTCACTGCGCCCCGCCTCCCCTAATGTCCCCTTAAGCCGACTGTCTGTGCCGCATTCACCCCGATCTACCCAGACTACCGCTGACATCTTGGAGAGCATATGGTAGAGCGTGTGTGTAGTACGCTCACTGTGCCCACTGGGGCCCCGGGGCTAGTCTGGATGTCTAACGCAGTCAGAGTGGAGCCGGCTAATAATATTCATTCGTTTTTTCTTTTTTGGGCGCATCATTGCAATTTTCTCTCAAAAACACGTGTCGTTTTTCACACTCCACTGTCTTCATAGCTTGTGCGTTTGCAAGCACGTTATTATTTCCGGCTGTCTTTCATGTTATATGCTCAGGGATCAGAACCCGCGACCATTTGTATACCGGCCAAATGCTTTAGACCATTAGGCTAACCTGCCGTGCTAATTGGCTTCATAGTGGAGCAGAGATATTTCCAGCCATACAAGTAATCGCGTTGTTATTTGGGTTATTTGATTTGACCTTCTCCATGTTGATAGATGATTAAGTGTGTTTGTACCGCAGTCAAGTCACGAATGACCGCAGAGTTTTTAACTTAAGGTTGTGAGAATTACTTAAATGAAAGCATGCCTGGATCCTAAAATACAGTCTGATCCTCCTTCCAGTGATAATAATACATTAACACATTCATTAAAGACCAGTGTACTTTTCCATGTCTTTACGCTGGTCAAACAAACAGGATAGGCTGAAAAGAAAAAAGGATTTGAACCTGTGATTTTGTAATGACTGGTGGAACCTGTCGTAGATAAATGTGAACAGCAAAGCATTAAAAAGACAGGAGGTATGTGCCCCATGGTATGAACAGAACAGTGTAAATGAGCCCCTGAGCGTGAAGTCAAGTTCATGAAAAAGGGGTGAATTTTCTTCATAGCTTTCTTTTAGCGATTTCTTACCATCGGGCCGATACATTTGTAAGGCGGGGCATGTTGATGTGACACATGGCCTCAGGCATATGGAATTCCATTTTTTCCCACTCAGGTTTCAGATACTAGCTGACGTGCACCTTGGAATAGATCCTCACACTACATAAGTCAGTTAGCGGACAATCTTATTTTCAGGGACAACAGTGTTTCTTAAAACGTCACACGCACAAATGCAAATTAACACAGAATAATTTGAAGTTGTGAGTTCTACTGTTCTCACTGTTTGTTTATTTTAAAGCATGTTAGAATGTTTGTCTTATACTTAAAAATCAAAACAATACAATGCTTTCGCTTTATTATTTCTGTTCAAGAACAATTCCTTTCCTCCCAAAAATGTATTATTGTTAATGTTAAAATATATATGTCCACTATAAACCTAAAGGGGATATTCAACTTGGGTTTTGACCCCTGAACTATGCAAGTTCAAGTTTCGACATCAAGATAACTTACATATTACATTTCTCTGTGACATTAAAACGTGGATGACATGAGGACATTTTCATTGGCAGAAGTTCTGGTCAGTGTCAGGCAAAACTCATCAAGACCGGCTGGAGTAAAGCCCTGCCTTCTCAGCCAATATTGTCAGTCTTGTTGTCAGTCCATTCAGGCTGTGTCCCATTTCTTTGACTGGCACAACTATACAAGCCGCCCTCGTGTTCCCTTGGCCAGTTAGCATCCATTCTCCGGTACGATCCTGCACTTCAAAATCTTCAGGTAGTTCTGGACCTTGTTGGAGTCCCTTCTGAAGCAGTATAGAAGTTCGTGGTCGCTCATGGTCCTGGACTCGCCGCTGTTGTCCGCCAGTGGTACCGGGACATCAGGGGAGGATCTGCCGCTCAGAGAGTTACTGATCATGCCTAGGTTCTGCAGCTGAGGGAGGTACACACAGACAGTGGGTTGGTGGAGATCTTCTACACAATGCACCAAGCTGCGTGTGTGTGTGTCAGCTGAGGGAGCTACACACAGACAGTGGGTTGGTGGAGATCTTCTACACAATGCACCAAGCTGCGTGTGTGTGTGTCAGCTGAGGGAGGTACACACAGACAGTGGGTTGGTGGAGATCTTCTACACAATGCACCAAGCTGTGTGTGTGTGTGTGTCAGCTGAGGGAGGTACACACAGACAGTGGGTTGGTGGAGATCTTCTACACAATGCACCAAGCTGTGTGTGTGTGTGTGTCAGCTGAGGGAGGTACACACAGACAGTGGGTTGGTGGAGCTCTTCTACACAATGCACCAAGCTGTGTGTGTGTGTGTGTCAGCTGAGGGAGGTACACACAGACAGTGGGTTGGTGGAGATCTTCTACACAATGCACCAAGCCCAGCTATGCCCTCTTACCCGGTCAGCCACCTTCTCCACTCCCTCGCGGAGGTTGAGCACCATGTCGCTCATCTCCAGGGCTTTGTTGGAGCTGAAGTTGTTGAAGTCGTCCTGGTGGGCCATGCTCTGGTGGAAGTGCCAAAGAGGGTCCCGCCACGCCACCAGCAGCTTCAGAATCACCTCCGTCAGCTCCTCCCTCTGAGGAGATACGGTGACAGTGGCAGTTGTTTTGGTGGAGTTAAGGCTTTGTATGTTTTAATGAGTAAAGGTGGGCAGAAGGATAAGCCGGAACTGTCTGTAACAACTTGTATCTGGGATCGTGACACACAGGGGATGTCACCGTGTGGAGTGGTGGAACATACCGCCAGTCTCTGGGCATTCTGTTTGCCATTTGGGGTTCGTATGGTGGATGTGTGGCAGTTGTGGTTGATCCTGCCAATGTGGTTCCTGTCTGGCACAAAGTATTGCTTCTGGAGGAGGAGGAAATGAACGCAGAGGGAATTGAGTTGACATTTGAGACGTAGGCAAGGAGTGTGCAACGGTCACGAGTCAAAAGAGCTCGGTCTCTAAAGAGCAAAGCTTTTTTGAAAAATTTAGGAAAAAGTGTTTTACCGGAATTACAAGAATTTGCTGTCTTAAATTAGACTGCTTACATGGCAGAGAAAACAATATTACAAGCATGCAACATCCCTGTGCTAAACCACTCAGCTCCCATATTATGTAAAAATTCCTAGTGGATTCACTGTGACACGCACATTACATTTGCAAAGCATAGTGTTCGAAAAAGGCTCCCTTTGAAGCTTGTACGCCACGGCAGACAAAACCACACGGTGGCCCAAAAAACACAGAAAGACTCACGAATTCCGAGTGCAGGTCGCTGGAGAGGCCGTGCATCCTAGCACTGTGCTGAATGACCCGGTCGAAGAGATCCGCCAGGGAGAGGACGCGGCACCCCTCCTGGCCTTGGATACATACCGGCGCCGCGCTCAACGTGCCACCGCCGTGCAGTTCCACACACACCAGGACCAGGAGCAGCGCCCACACTGGCACAGGGAGAGAGCGAGAGAGACTGAGAGGTTGGACTAGGCGTAGAGATGGACAGAAGACCCGTCGCAGAACTTTCCTGTGGAGGATGCGAGAGCGAAGATGGGATGCGGAGAGAGAGCCCAGTCTTAACGGACGTCTGTACCGTAACCGGACAGTAACTCGGAGAACAAGGGGATAAGGGAGCGAGAGGTTTCGGATGGAAACAGGGTAGAGGTGGGGGGGGGGAGCAATTTGGTTGACCTCCTGCAGAAAGGAGGTGATGAGATGAGGAGGGAGAGCGGGATGAGGAGTGTTAGGAGGCTCACGCTAGGAGCAGAGTTCCTGGAAGACAGGAGTGGAGGATGCACGAGGGAGGTACGGGAGGATGAAAAAGAGGAGCAGAGGGTAGTGTCCGGTTGCACCTGCCGGGAGCACAAATGTTACAGAAAATAGAGGTGACGTGACTGCAGAGATGGAGGTCCGGGTAGAATCATCCACCCGGTGGACGGAGAGAAGCGAAGGCTTGCATAGCTCTTCTCCAGCACATCCCTGGCGGAGTGCCTTGTCAGGGTCTTACAGGTCGGATGTTCTCACCTTGTTTCATGTTGTTCCTGGACATTCTGTGTTGCTTGGTGGTAGTTTGTCGGCTGGAGAAGTTTAAGTGGCACTTGGCTATTTAAAGGAATCTCTCTCTCTCTCTTCTCTGTCTCTCTCTTTCTATCTCTCTCTCTCTCTTCTCTGTCTCTCTCTTTCTATCTCTCTTTCTCTCTCCCTCTGTTATCCTGTGATGACCGCAGTAATTTTAGATCTAAACGGAAAAGAGGAAAAGGGAGGGAGACCGAGGGACAGGCGGGTTTGCGTGCTTTCATTAGTCATCATTCAGTTTTTTCTTTTTTCTTTTTATACATCAGGTCAGGATGTACCTTGGATTTCCACTCTACGAAGTGACCAGGGACAAATCGGGCAGAATGTAAAAGTACTAGAATGCAGGCATCGTGAGTGGCAGAGCTTCCTAGTTCACCCCCCTTAAGAGTGCCACGATTCCGTAACAGTGAATATACCTGTGAATCGTGAAACCACCAGCATCTTGGAGGGCAAAGATCCAACACGTCAGGTGACACTTGACCACAAGGAAGTGGGTGAGAATGCCAAGCGATGGGCTCCATGGCTTCAGGTAAAGGGCTTTTGGGTCCAGTCTAAATCTGGGACTACTGCTTTATGACATCAGCCACCAGCGTCATTGGAGCCCAACAGTACATGCCCCTGACAATAGCGATTTCATTTTTGTGATGGTGTGTGGATTGTTCTGCCCGCATGTGCGCGTGTGTTAGTGTGCTCGCGTGTGTGTTTGTGTGCTCGCGTGTGTGTTTGTGTGCTCATGATTTATGCGGTTCTCTGCTGTTGCTGGTGAGTCAGATGTGCGTTTTGTTGGACGTTACCACTTTCTAGGTCCCGTAAGTGAACTATGCATCCAAGGTCTATGTCCATTGAGCACAACCCATTGTTCTTTATGCAGTTCACTAGACAATGGAAAGCTGTTTTAAACGGACAGAAATTGTTTAGTAGCGCTTTAATAGTTACCCATGGACTTGGCAACTAATTATTACAGTTCAGATATTGAAAGTTTCCTGGGCTAACTGAGCACGGCACAATCCATGGCAAGAAAAGGAAAGAAAGCTCACTGCAAACCTACAGACAGGAAGCACGCTAGTCCCAACCCACTACCAAGCGGAATACTATGTCCACCAACAAAATCATATTAAGAACATTCCCCGCCCCCCACAACATTCCGCAAAAACACAGGAAGGTCACTCGAGCTTTAAACCCAACTTTAGGCCCAAACTTGACTGATTAGATGAAACATTTATGCTTGGTCTGTTTTTAAAAAACTCAAATGTGATTAACTTAAGCGGATTAACTCATCTAGGGTGACTACCATTACTAGTCTGCAGGGTGTAGCGATGATAACCACTGCACCATGTGATATCACTGCGACGTCACTGCAACGCCACTGCAACGTCACCCAAACATGACAGCTTGTGAGGATGATCCAGTCAGAATGGCCTGAGGTGTGATTCACTGCTAAAGTATGTATTTCAAGTCGGATGGCAACAGGCCTGTCACCAAGTCCATTCTATTTTTAGCTCACAAAATGTCTCCCTGTCTCTTTTTCTGTAGATTTAAATAGCTTTGGAAGCCTTTGCATTAACATAGCAAGTTGAAAATAAGAAAGATGGAAATAAATAAGAATAGTATAACTAATAACTAAACCACACAATTTTCAGAAGGATAAAGGCATTTTAAATAGTACACTCCAAAAAATTAAGGGAACATGTAATCATGACAGTATAACACCAAGTCAATTAAATGTAAACCGGGTTAAAAATCTGTCCAGTTAGGAAGCCTAAGCGATTGTGAATCAATGTCACCGGTTTTCATTGTGCAAATGAACGTGACAACAGGTGCACTGGAGAGGCAACATCAACATTTTGCAGGTTGTGGCCACAGAAAATCTCTCCTCCCTTATCCTTCCTGACTGAGTCTTCTGTAGTTTAGCATTTTGCTTGTCACTACAGGAAGCATGAGGTGATACCTGCAGCTGACACACACTGCTGAGTCACATTATGGTTTTAAGTTGGAACAGATCCAGATTGCAGTTGTTCACCTTGATTTTCAGTTTGAACCCAGACCTCATTCCATTGACGGGTGTTATGTCATTTTGTTCTCAACTAACTACAAAATATACAGCAATGATTTTGATTTTAAATATATGTTGTTCATTGAGACCATTGAGCAGTGTATATTATTAGCTATGTACAGTCTTGTAAATAGTGGTTGTCTATACAGTGTTGTTTTTGCCTTTGACAACTGGTTAACAAATCTTGCTGCAGTATTTCCCCTAACAGACAGTGTTTGATTTGATCTTAAAGAACTTGTATATGAGGGGCTATATGAGCCCAGGGAAATACATGTTTCTCTAATGAGGTCATGCATTTGGCAGAAGGTAAGGAAGTGCAGCTCCACTTCCACCTCATTTTATAGGCAGTATGCAGAGTCCGCCTTCCCTTGAGAGCCACGTCTCTGACTAAGGCCCTGCTCAATGAGTTATAAATTGTCAAGGATATAACCACAGACTCTCCAGAGCGGATTGGGCAAGAAACACATTTCCAATCAGCACACGGAACGTCAGACATGTGTGAACAAATATACACACCCACCCACTTATAAGGGGCTTTGTTGGCAGGGCAAACATGTTTTCATGATGCCTATTTAAAGCAATTTAAATATGCAAAAAATCCCACATTTAAATTAAAAGACATTTCTTTTGGGGAACCCTGGCTTTCCCCTGCCACCGCAAATACATGCCACGGCCAAGTGTTTTATCTGGACCGGTGACTTACGGTTGGGTCATGTCATGAGCTACGTTAAGGACAGTAGGCAGAAATGTTTGTTTAGTCACAGGGAAATACCAAAAGCCTAAACCAGGTCAGAGCACAAAGAATTTGAGTAATAATGCCTTAGGGTGCAGGGGATTGTTTTGCATCATCTGAAAGGATTTTCTTCTTGACTAGCATCACAGTGAAATGTCAGGACGTCACAGTTCCTGTACTTACTCAGAACATTTAATGAGCACATCTTGTAGTACATTGTGTCTTTGGCATTTTGCTGTACAACTAATAAATGAATTATTAACCCATTATTCTTCTTCCTTCACCTGTGGTTCCACGAAGGCTCCTTTCAAGGTTTGGGCCCCGGCATCAGATTTACAGTGCCAACCGGGAAAGTGCTCAAACACCTCCCCGTTCTCCACCGTTTGTTTCATAGACCTAACTGATAATTGATTACATTGATTCATTTGCCTTCAGTCTACAGACCCCATCATGAAAATGGTCTGGGGTTAGTCTTAACGATACGCGTCTTTATACATGAGGGTTGACAGTGATAGCAGGCTATCCTGGACATCCACGCCAAAACGTCTGCATTGGGGCATGTTGAACCATCAGAGGACCAAGGTTCCCGTTTGCAGGTCCCTGGTGGCGGCCCCAGACACGTGTCATCCTACTGCCCAGTCAAGTCTTTGGATGTCTGATCGATGGTATGAAGAAGTAGTATTTGTGTTCTTACGTAAAAAACAGATGTCTTGGGATGATGTGGTTTGACAGGTGTTTCTGGCTAGTTGGTGCGTTCTGTCCAATCATTTTTGATGGGTCTAAGAGAGCAGTTGCTTTGCAGTCTTGTTACTGGGCTTTTATTTTGCCTGGAGTCTATGGTTGGTGTCTATCAAAATAAGGAGTGAAAATATTAATATACAGCAAGATCAGATACATTCACAACTGTTTGGGGAAGTCTATGCTCTGATAACAATGTCAAAAGTCCTTTACTAATGTTTGTATTTCTTAAGACAGTAATTCTGTCATTTTAGGCCATGCTTTAGAAATGAGGCTGGAGATTAATGTCTTATTTGATATCATGGGAGTCTGAGCAAAGGGTTCAGGGGTGTCACGCAAGGTAAACCTAACTATCTGACTGTGGTCTGCTGTGCCCCTGTGTACGGCACTTAATCATAACGGCTCCTGTAGATTGTGAATATCTACTAAATGACTTGGATGAAAGCAGATGGGTGTTTGTATGCATTACAATCAACATGTCACTAGGTGGTGCTTCAACCACATCTATGAACATTTGCTTTTGTTATCTTACCACAATGGAGTGCAGTGTTATTAAACACAAAGTCTTTACATTATTGAGAGAGAAGAGCGAGGGGATAAACAGAAAAGTGCATGCAGACATGTTCATTTAGAAGAGGGGCAACAGAGAGAATTGGGAATTACATTTAATTGCATAATCCAATTTTTCAGGACCTGTGGCATTGACAAAACCCACTAACATACATAGAAGCTGTCTGATCTTGTCTGAACAATGTTGTTTCTGTTCTCAGCCACTGAACAGAGGTCTGCACCTCCAGACCAAGGCTGCAAATAACGACTGTTTTGATTTAAAAAATATATAATTCTAGAATTGTATTAGTGTTTAATTTAAAATATATTCATGTTTTCCGTGTTTTTCTTCACTGTATAAAATACCTTCATTTAATACATTCAACGGTAACACAAATCAACTGTAGACAGTAGTTATAAAACAAATAAAAACATGCAAAAACTGAAGGGTTATCATAATATCATTTTCAGAACTGTTGGAAAAGCATCATAAAGCTTGTTGGGAGTCTTTTGACTGATACGGTAAATGTTTATGCAAACCGTAATGCATTTAAATGCATCAACGTTTCTATTGTGGCGAAATGTAGAACTAAATTTGACACTAATGGGTTAAATTGTCAGTTGCGTTGTGAATACTTGCTGCTCAACTAAACAGCCTCGACGTGCTTATGTAGTTTGTTGGTGAAAGACTCTAGGTTAATGTTACCCCGGCCTTGCATACAAGATTAATTACTTCTCGTTTTAAAATGGAACTTCATGAATGCAAATTATTATGAATGCCAAATTTGTATTCTATTAACTTGTCGTGCAGAGCACCGTTCATCTTCTGTCACCATAGCGCGTTTTACAACAGCTACCCATGCATTACAGTAATGCTCTCGTGCCATTGGTTGAATTCTACTGTACTTTTGCAAGTTTTCCTTTTTACGCGACTCCGGTGTATCTTCCGCCATATGTAAAAAATGTTTTCTGCAGACCTAACTAACCGATAATGACATTCGTTGCCAACCATTTTTATTATCAACGTTATCGATTTTTATCGATCTCAGCCCTACTTGATTAATTCTATACCTTGCAGCTGTGGAACAGCGGAGCTGACGTTGGGGTGTATGGATTTTAAGGGCACTGCCTGATTTATTGTCCTTACCATATAATATACACACGCACACAACCACACACGCGTTTGTCGTACAAACCAGGATCATTCATCAAGCAAAATTAAATTGAGTGCAAATAGAACATATCGTTACTGCGATGGATAGCTTTGTTTTTGGACACGTCCTGCGGTATAAGCATATGGCATGGGTTTTTAATGGGAGAACTCTCTCTCCATCTCATTCTGGTTGATGTTTTATAGCCAATCAATAACAAATCTCTGAGTCATTGTCCTCTTACCTACACCCTAAGTCTTTCTTACTATTACCTTAAGTTGTGACTGCTGTGTATATTAGTGCACTCTGTAGGGGATAAGGGTACCATTTAGTATGTCGGCAGAGGCACAACCAAGTGACACTTCACATTCTCTAATGGTGTTATTCCAAGTTGGTCCTCACATACACACACACAAACACACGCTCACACTTTTTTCTTGTGAAGAACTGAAGTTTTACCCCAAAATGAGGGTAATATGTTTCTAACCTGACCTTAACTCTAAACCCAAACCTTTATACCTAATTTTTACCTAGCTCTAATGCCTAATGCCCGTACTGTACAACCTAATGGGAACACCATTTTCAATACTATGCCCAGTCATACGTTTTTCCCTTAAAGCTCGAAAACATTTACGTAGTGGATACTTGCCATGAAAACTGAAAATATAAATGGTATTTTTACGACACAAGAAAGAAGGTTTTCTTGGCAGATCTTACAGCGAACCTCAACGGTTTGTTGGCTTAATCCCAAACAACTTTTTACAAGTTTAACAAGTGCAAGTTGCTGTAATTAATAAATGCATGTGTCCAGTGTCTATAAAATCTTATCCAGGTCAGAAACATGATCAGAGTGGCAGCTGGAATCGACAGGTATCGTTGTGAACTGCAACCCAACCAGGACTTTGGACAGGGAGAGCAACAAGTCTTTCTAGCCTGGAGATTTGGGCCAAGACCTCATGTTTAGGTTTAAACGAGCAGGAGCCAAGGAAGACTTAGAGAGCACATTCCTTAGATTTACAAGAACTTACAGTGGAGAAGGACAACTTATCCTGTTTCCAAGGCATAATAATATAGTTGTGTTAAACTTTGATGCTAAGACAGAGGGGGGGGGGGGGG
>JACXGK010002818.1:5226-50857 GCA_016801125.1 Novumbra hubbsi
CACGCAGGCACTAGGACAGTGGTTCCCAACTCAGGTCCTTGAATTAGCAGTACCACGCAGGCACTAGGACAGTGGTTCCCAACTCAGGTCCTTGAATTAGCAGTACCACGCAGGCACTAGGACAGTGGTTCCCAACTCAGGTCCTTGAATTAGCAGTACCACGCAGGCACTAGGACAGTGGTTCCCAACTCAGGACCTATATATTTATGAAAAAAATGCATTTGCCTCTGACCATGGAATCATGCCTCACGGCAGGGGTCTCCAAACCGTTCCACGGAGGGACGAGTGTCTGCAGGTTTTCACTCTCACCTTGACCTTGATTGATTAATTATGTCACTGATAGGTTAGGTCTACCCTCATCTGGTTATTTAGGTCTGAACCTGGAACCAATTTACAGGAAAAAACTAAAACCTGCAGACACTCGGCCCTCCCTGGAACGGTTTGGAGACCCCTGCCTCACGGCATATCAAGCGATCATAAAATCTAAAAATACTGAGTAAATCCTCTAAAAACAAAAACATGTGGTTTCTGGGAAAACGCTAATTATGTTCTTTGTTCATTTTTTCTTTTGTTTTATATTATAAGGTGGAAAAATCTTAAGCAAACATGTTAAGTTGACATTTTTCTGAATTTTTTTTGTCAAAGGAATGCGACACATCAAAATAAAATGTATTTTAAAGCATTCCTCTTCTTAATAAGGTTCTAAACTGTGCACCAAGGGATTGACAAAGCTTTTGAAATACTTTTTACCCATCTCCTGACTTTGTCTCCTAAATCTAGATGGTTAACATGTTCACAAACTTGACAGGGCATACCTTTTGCCAAAATTTTCCAAGTGACCACACAGGGGCGATATTGAACCAGGCAACTCCACAAGCTCACGACACCAATAGACATATAAACTTAAAAATGGTACATAGGTAATGCAAAAACCAAAAAACTTTATCAGGGTTTAATTTGCCCATATGCATTTAAATCAATCACTATTAAACATGTGATAAAATCAAGTGACGTAAATGTCTAAAACTGGTGTACATCTAGTTGGTCAGGAAGAACAAGACAGTAGGCTTAAAATAAATTTAATGGCCCGCTATTCTCCAGACTGATCAAGCTGGTTTGACTGATCAAGCTGGTTTGGAATGAATTGGGCTGAAGGGTGAACACAAAGCAACCAAACTGAAAGTGTTGGGAAGAACTTTCCAAAGAATATTTATTCTCCAAAATGAATGGTGAGAACATATATTTTTGTCTCTGTGTTTCGTAAATGTCCTTGTTTTCAAAACAAAAGCACCGTGTAGACATTGTTAATGTTGCAAATGACTTATAGCTGGAAATGTTATTTGAAATGAAATAATACAGTTTAGTAAAATGCAACATTACTTTCGGCCTACGATCCTCAGTTAATTTTGATTTTTGGCCCTTCATAGGAAAAAGTCTGGACACCCCTATAAAGGGTTTAAATGCTTTGCACATCTTTGCAGACTGTTTTTATTTTACACAATGTCTCAACTGTTTTGGATATATATATACATATACACACACACAAACACAACCATGATTCCAAAAAAGTTGCGATGCTGTGTAAAATGGAAATAAAAATAGAATGCAAAGATACGCAAATCATATCTATGGTAGATAACATCATTAAAAGATTCAGAGAATCCATAGAAATCTCAGCATGTGTGGGACAAGGCCTAAAAACAATATTAGATGGGCCCTCAGGCAGGCAGCTCTGCAATAAAACCAGCCATGATTCTGTAGTGGACATCGCCCATTTAAGATGGACTGAGCAAAGTGGAAAACTGTCCTATGGTCTAACAAATCAAAACCTTTTTAAAAAAGAAAATTTGGGGAATCATGGATCCCCTAAAAAGAAGAGGGACGCATCCCCTAAAGAGAAGAGGGACCATCCAGCTGTTCAAAATCCAGCATCCGTGATGGCATAAGGGTGCATTAGTGCACATGGCATGAGTGACTGTGAAGACACCATTAATGCTGAACAATATATACAGGTTTTGAAGTAGCATATGCTGCCATACAGACAACGTCTATTTCAGCAAGACAATGCAAAGCCTGTCACCCATTGAAAACATTTGGCGCATTATAAAATTAAAATCACATAAATGGAGACACCGAACAGTTGAGCAGCTTAAATCCTATAGCAAGAATGAAATACTCAATGAATCTCTTTCAAAACTTCCACAAATGGTATCCTCAGTTCCCAAACGCTTACAGAGTATTGTTAAAAGAAGAGGTAACGCAATACAGTGGTAAACATGCCCCTGTCCCCAAAAAAATTCATGCTGGCATTAGCACACACACACATACATAAGTACTAATAGCTTTTTTAGACCATAATTTAGATAACTTTTACACACCAATGTACTACAAACTACTACTAACCGAGACACACATGATCGTAACAAAAAATGCACTTGTCCATGTCAGAGACTTCAGGAAAACATGGAAGTCTTCTGACACTGAGCACCCAAGGAAGCTGTACTGACAGTGTTAGGAAACATTACTCAATTGTCACTGCATTAGTATTAAATGCAAACGTTCCAGAGGTAATTCCAGCTATGTGGCTAAAAAGCCCTCACCATTGTGGTTGCTTTTTGCCAGCTCATTCTTGAAACAAGCTACATGTCTTCTTCAGCCTTGTGTGATATTCTCCAGAAATATCACACATGCAATGATAAAATAGCAAAGACTTAGCAGTAAAAAACTTTAAATACGTGGCTAATATTGAAAAAGGTATGGACCAGTCATTCGTTCTACTATATTATCCTAATGCACTGATTTCCCCTCTAATCTTCCTGCACTATTACCAATGTTGGGACTGCGATGCCAAGAAAAAAGTCCAGTGAGAACTTTTGATCCCAGATCGGACTCATGGAAATTGTCCAAAATGTATATTACATTTATGTTGTCATTATATGACACCCCTCACCTCCCAACCCTATATATTCCCTTTGATCGGTTATTGGGTTGCTTTCTCACCTGTATTGTGACGATGACTTGTCAAGACCAACTGCATCCGTTCTATTCGCTCTCCCATCCTCCACTTGTCCACCCTGAGCTCACCTCCACACGAACCTGGACAAGGTGTCTGCCGGACTGACTGTAAAATACCGTGGCAAACAATTTGTGCTGAGCGGTATCTGGCAGACCACACATGTTACACCCCCACCCTTATGAAGCTGGATCATACATCCACTGTACTTCAAAGAACGGCTTCCACACGAATCCGGGCCAGCAATTGCATAAGGTTTGCCTATAGATCATAGCACAGAAAAACGTGAAAACACGCGTTCTATTCTCGGTTTTCAAGGTCTTGGTTTTTCAATAAATTGCAACATGTCGCCGATATGTAGGCTTTACGCTGTCACTGTCTTTTCACGCCGTGTATGTGCCGGGGAGTTCGTCCATACAATCGTTTTCACTGACAGACAGCCAAGTGGCGCAAATACATCGCAAATATTACATATTTCTAGTATATCTATGACAACAACCTACTGGACAACTCCCAAGCTAATGGTGAAGTGGCAGATCCCGAGAAATTGATTGTTGTAAACCCACCCCCTACAGCCCAAAATTAATCCATGAGAAGAAACGTCGTTTCTATTCCCATTCCCTACTCCGCAGCTACGGATCAAACATCGAATCACCACTGCGCTATTTACGTAGAACGTTTACGTCATCCAACGCCCAACGATAGAGGCGGTTGAATTTGCGTAGTTCTCGCAAGCCACGGATAAAGCAAACGATTCAGAAACCGCTGGTAAAACTGCTGTCAAGTACGATGGGCGGTTTGTGAATATCCAGGAATCTCCGACTGGAGAATTTGGGCGTGGAGTCGCGTCATTTCCTGCACATACTTGAGGTTGGTAACTGCTTGGTTGATCCGTTAGAAATAGTGTGTGCTAGAAGTTTAATAAGGTGCACTTTCCTCTCAAGATATATTGTATATTAACAAGTCAAAACAGCTATTATAATTTCACCTGCCGTTTGGAATTGCATTGGCATTCAAGTACGCTCTGTTAGGAATGAATAGATGCTGCTATGTGCAGCTGTGAGGATGTTTATCCCGGTTTATCCTGAAGTCATCCTGCTATTTCCGTTTTTCTCCCATGAGCCCGACCCCCACCGTATTTAATATAAAGGCAAACTTTTGGGGAAAAAAATACTTTAATACGGATCAATTCACAATCAAACGTTTTATTTCAAGTGTATTGCTCACTAAAAGTAACTTACATTGGTTCTCAAAAATAATCACCGCCGTTGGACTGGGTATTTTGCCACAGCTCAAACAAAGTCCATAGTTTAAAACTTAAATTGTTTTAAATAAATTACGCAATAGAAAACAGACAATTATTGATTGCATAAGTATTCACCCCCGATAGTCAATATTTTTTTCAAGCAAATACAGCCAGGAAGTCTATACCAGCTTTGCACATCTGGATACAGCATTTATTTTGTCTTTAGTCTTAGCTGAATTGCTTATACTCTATTTGTTTGGAAGAGGATCTTTGGTGAAAAGCACTTTTCCATATATTCTCAATTGGATTGAGGTCTAGGTTTTTACTGGGAAACTCCAGGGGACTTATCTTTTTGTTTTTATAACACTCCTTTGTTGATTTGTTGTGGGTCATTGTCCTACTGGAAGATTAATTTTCTCCTATTTATCTTGCAGAGTTCAACAGGTTTTCTTCTAGGATATCTCTGTATTGTGCTGCATCCATTTAGCCTTTTACCATCACAAGTTTTCCAGAATCATTTGCAGAGAAGCGTCCTCCAAATCATAATGCTGCCATCACCATGCTTCAGGGTAGGGATGATGTTCTCAGAGTAATGTGCATTGTCTTGGTGTCAGAAACTCCTGGCAAACTCTAGCAGAGATTTAATTTCCATTTCTTAATAATTCTCTTAATTGTGCTATGGAGATATTCAATGACTTGGACATGTTTTTTTTCTGGATTTTCTGGATTTAATATTTCTTCATCCATATGATGTAGTTTGTGTTAGGAATTGTACTAACCAAATTATTTCTATTTATATTCACCAACACACAGATTTCATATTTACTTACAATGTCCTGCCTCTAAGTATTCACCTGAATACATTTTTAAAAGTTAATACCAGTCACATGATCACCTCATTGAAATTGCTAAGCTCCTCCACAACTGTTTTAAATAAGTAATTTAATCTTGTCTAGAAATGACCTCACCCTCTCTCAGACATATCACCACCATTCACGACCCCAATTAAAATGTGGTTCTGGAGGTGCACTGCACCTCTGTTTCAATAGGCTAGAATTGGTTGTCGCTTTTATTTTGTGTTCAGAACCAAAACTGGTTGGCAAAATGGGACTTTTCAGCTGGAAAGACATTTAAGTGTATGATCATGTAAGCAGAGTGCACATTTAAAAAATACAAATTGGTGTGAAATAGGCTAAAGTGATATTTGTCCAAAAAACATCACAGAAGCAGCCACACCAAGAAAACATCCAATGGGATTAGATACCTCATTAATCAAAGAGGAATTGAATATCATTAGTTGCAGACATAGATAGATTCTGCAAAGCTTAAACATATGCAATATTATTTTTAAGGTATACACAATGAATAATATTGTAATAATGATTATATTCGGCTAGTAAGCAAAATTCACGAGAAAACAAATCCTAATAGGTACGCAGATATAGGCACAATGAATTCTAAAGATTTGGCCACCCCCACTGTTTGCAGCCCACATGGTACATCCCGTTCTCCTCCTCTCCCCGGTTCCACTGTTTTCACTGTGCCCTCCATCTCTTTGCTTAACTCCCTGTCTTGAGGACATTGCTGAGTTCTGACCGATAACCTTTGCACAACAACTCCATCTCTCCACCTACCTGTCCATTTTACAGAGCTGTTGGAGAAGAAAACGGAATAGCTGGAGGGAGGGTATGTATCCCTAATTTCTAAATCTCAGTATTGGGATATGGTGAATTATTATGGCCTGTATATCTACCATCATTCCACTCCAGTGCAGCGTCCTCAGATATATTTGTATATCCATGTTTTTCCTTAACTCATTCTCTTAATTAATTTCCAATGTTTTGATTCATTCTTTATCCCAACTGGGTGTTTTTACTGTCTCCTGTCTTAATTCCTTTTCCAGTTCTTCCACCTTGTCCTCCATTAACATTACATGCTGTACTGTACTGAATGACTCATGCCGTTATAAAAAACAGAGAGTGGAGTGAGAAATATATACAGGGACAGTCTTTCCTGCTTGATGGGACTGCATACTTGTGGGTGGTGCAGGAGACATGCATGCATCTCTGTGTCTATTTAAACGGTGACTTTTTCTATTCAGTTGCAGTGAGGTTTTTATTATTTTACAAAACTGTTTCATTTTCATTAGATTGCTCTTGACAAGCTACTGGTCTCGCTTCAACTGCATGTATGTTCCACAGATGCAATTAACAAACCAGATCAGAAACATATCAATGTCAATATATTTTTTAATCTATGTCTGTCAAGGTCACAACATGGCCCTACTGACCTGACCAATAATAAATGAAAAGGACCGCAGGCCATGACCCATTCTTATCTCTGTTTTTTATTATTCTGTCTGCCTCTGTGGTTTTCCATCAGTGAAGCAGCACTGACCCAAAAGGCACTCCTCACCAACCACACCTGTGTTTCTGGATCACATGGAAGCGAAGGCCAAGAGCGGGGCACAGCTCCCCAAGCCATCCACCAAAGCGGTCAAGACAGAGAATAAGGAGTCAGCTCACCCGAAAAAAGTTGACCCCACTCCAGTAGAGCCTGTACCCCCTGCAGTCCCTGTAGAAGAGCCTCCAGTGGAGGATGTAGCGGCTGAACCAGAGGGGGCAGCAGAGAGTGAAGTGGCAGCAGAGGCTAACACAGACTCCCTGGAAAGCCTGAAGCCTTTCCTCATCGGTGGTGCCATTATTGCTGCTGGCGCCATCCTGTTGGGGGCACTGTTGTTGGCACGAAGAAATTAACCACAACCACTTCCACCTGTCTGTTGATGGGTCAACTGGTCACTTGCTGAATGGGTCATAGACTATCATGCGGCTAGATATGGGGAGTGGGGAGCCACTGAGTTTCTGAGTTAACATTTATTCACGTTCGTTTTCCCAACCAATATGTACAGTGTGATTATATTCATTCATACCTGGCTGCCTACCAGTGTTAATGGCATTGGTAATTTAGATGGATTATAAACCAAAATAATTATCGTAATGGCCAAAACCTATTACCAAAAATGTCGCAGTGTGTTTACACTGTGATCCCCCGATGTGTCCATTGGTAAACTCTACCTTTCCCAAGCTTGCGTACTGCTGTTTCTCTGACTGGAAGAATAGTAGAGCCAATATGTGTTAGTAAAACCTACATGCTACAGTAATGGTGTAAGTGAAACTGCAGCTGTAGTAATAGTGCACAAATTCAAAATAATTCTAAATAAAATATGCAATGTGGTACCAATGGATGTAGGAGCTTCTCAAGTTAGGCTTAACATACAGACAAATATATTATATCCACCATCAACCTTCAGGCCAGTCTTGAAAATACTACTATTTATAACTATTAATGTTGTTATATACACATACTTTTTCAGTTTGACAAATCTATAACTAATGTAAAAAGCATGTATTATTGACTGGAGTAAAGGCAAATCAGGTTTTATTTAGTAGATTAGGGTTAAATAATTTTTAAACCTATATTGATTCCCTATTGAAAATAGAGCATCTCCCCTCCCCTATTTTTTTATAGGCCTACAAGATTTTTAACACAAACATCTAGCTTGAACACTGGCATGTAGCTCACCATGATGCAATATCAATATCTCCTGCACAGCATCAGAACAGATCTAGTCTGTAGACACATGTTCAAATAGCCATGACACATTTTCAAAGTAGTCTAGATGTCTCCAATACGAAAACAGTTATGTCACTAACTAAATGAGTACTAACTAAAATTTATAATTTAGCGTATAAATGCAATAATTCTTGTAGAACTCTACATTTTAACACATGTTCTGTATTATATTAAAATAATGGTATTGGTTGTGAAATGCTGATGCTATTCTAAATGTAGAATGAGAACCAGATAAAATGATGTTGACGGTAAATGATTGCAATTGGGATAAAAGCTATGTTTTATTTATATCCCAGCTCCCTAGTACGTATTTTCCATATTACACAGATCCTCCCCTGACTGCAAAGCTCTTTATGTAAATCCAAATTGTTATCTTGTGACCACCTGATCTTTATTAAAGGCAATGAACTAGCTTGCATCAGACTAAATGTTTTCTTAATTGCTGTTCATCATTGTGTGACATTCATTTAAATTTACCAATACCCTATTCCCGCAAACTTCATCTGGGGTTTTAAGTCCCACATTCGGTATGTCTGTCAAATAAAATAATTTCATGTTTTCTCACCTCTGATTCAGAAAAGCTTATCCATAATTTTTTTCCCCCCAGAATTGATAATGGGAATGCTGTACTAGGGGGCCTGCCAGAAAATCCAATTCATAAAATACAGCTCATCCGCAACAGTGCTGCAAGGACCTGAGACCATCAGAAGAAGTTGCCCATATCACACATCTCCTTGCTAACCCTCATTGGCTTCCTGTCCCTCAATCAATTGACAAGGGATCTGTCTACTTGACCTGCTCTCCCCCAATGAACCTCCACGGGCTCCAAAATCTAGCAAAGTATATCTGCTCAATTTACCAAGAAACCAGCTCCAGAAATGTTTAAACAAGCCTTTTCTTTCATTGGACCTCACCTCTGGAACCTCTGGAACTACCTTATTGACAGCCTCAGCTCTGCACAGACATTAATGGCTTTTAAAGCAGGCCTTCCATTTAAATAATTGTTTACATTATTATTAGGACTGGGGGAGTTAACGCGTTAATCTTTGCCATTAATTTGAAACGTTTAACGCGTTAAAATAATTTAACCCAATTTTAGCGGGAATCACAAAACCTATAGCCTCGGTTTTAACCTCTTACTGTTGTGAAAGCTATTGTGAGTAAGTTATGGGAAGTTGAGATCTACTGACTAGGATCTTTGAATCGCGTTCAGCAAAATTCAAGTCATTTTGTTCTTTCTCATTCTACCGTGTAATAACTAATGCTGAATACGTCCAGTATTGCAAACAGTTATCATAATATGAAAGTAGAACTCTTAAAGCATCTATAAACTACAGTAGGCTACAGAAAAGACAATACTTTGACTGGGACTTCGGTAAAGTTGTTCTTGATTTTTGTTACGTTACGGTTGCATACTGTAGCTCTATAGAATTGACCAAAATGAGCTCAAATAAAAGTACGAAAATTAAAACGTAACTAAAATATTTTTTTAACACAACAAATATTTTATCTTATTCAAATGCGAAATTCAATCGTAGGAAAAATATATTTAAACGTAATAAACGTCTATGCTTAACTCAATAAATTGCTTTTCACATTCAATCTTAACATTTCTGGCGTCAGCATGTTAAGAAAAAAAGTTGACATGTAAGTATAAACACAAAGTTCCCTTGTGGTTCATATAACCAGGAATAAGTGTAGTTTGTAAATTCCAAATATGCTTTCATCAGATTTCATCCAAGAACATCACTATAGTACAACCCCATTCCTATTTATAGCATTTTGAGCCATTGCAGCCCCTTGAACTCATTCATTTACCACGTGACGTCAAATTAGTCTGTGATCGTTCAGGGTTTATGGTAGACATTGGGATTGGGCCCTAAAAGATTTGTTGTTTACAATGTTGCTGCATATAATTGATGGGAATGACTACAGTTTACAGTTCACAAGATGTCATAATATGTTATATTTAAAATATATTTCATTGTGTTTATGGCTTTATTTTAATGATTCTACCACACGTAAATAAATATTAATCGTGAAGCAAACAACAGCAAGAACACTGGGGTATGGTTGCAGATAACAGGCCTTGGTAGATATTTCATTGAAAATCAACCGTTTCAAAGTCAGCTACAAGTCACTTACAGGACCACATTGTCTCCACTGAATTCTAATGGACATAAAATAGCTGACCCCAAACTTTTAAACAGTAGGCCTATTTGTATGTGTAGCAGCAAAGTTCAGTCGCTTAGATAAAAGGAGCTAATGTCCACAACAGAAGATCTGGTTTGCGAATAAACAATATATTCCACTCTATTATAACAGGCTACTGTTTGGCCATAGTCACAAAACAACAGGTGAACTTCAAGTGAATTACACAGTGAATTCAAAAGATAACCACAGCGTGAGGTAACATGTCAAAACCCTAATATGGTGTATTGAATAAAGGGATTTTTTATTGAGCCTACACTCCAGCACGGTAGGTGGCGGTAATGCGCTTTGATATGTGGTTACACTGAAGTAGAACCTTTCACGGAAGAGCATTGAAGACCGAACGGTGCGTCGGGGATAGGGTTTCAATCGTCCCATCATTAGTTCACAGTGAGTAAACGATTACTTTTGCTTTGGTCTTCTTTTATTTTTGGTATTCTGTACACATTTTGTGGTTTTGTTAAATTTGTTAAAAAATTATTGTTTCGCTATTGCTATTTGAATATATGCTACATATTAGAAAACAAGCGCTGGCTAGTCACCACGCGTATTAACACGCACCATTGAGTTAAACCAGGGGTCTCAAACCGGTTCCACGGAGGGCCGGGTGTCTGCAGGTTTTAGTTTTTTCCTGTAAATTGGTTCCAGGTTCAGACCTAAATAACCAGATGAGGGTAGACCTAACCAATCAGTGACATAATTAATTAATCAAGTACAAGGTGAGAGTGAAAACCTGCAGACACTCGTCCCTCCGTGGAACCGGTTTGAGACCCCTTAGTTAAACCATTGGTATGGTTTGTGTTTTCCTTAATTTAATTGCTATTTATAATGCACTGTTTTCATTTTTCTTCGAGTAGTTCATTTAATTGTCATTCCCTGTCATGATATTTGACGTATCTGTCTAACTAAGGTGTGAGAGTCTGCTAGGTAGCCTGCTAGCTAACTCAAATTCTGTTCCAGGGACCTTGTGCCGCGTTGAAATGATTATCCCGGTCCGATGCTTCACTTGTGGGAAAATCGTTGGAAATAAATGGGAGGCGTACCTTGGCCTCCTTCAAGCTGAATATACTGAAGGGTGAGAATGGTGTTTTCTGTGTGTGTTCTTTATAGTACATTGTATTTCGTCTGATAACATTTAATCAAAATTAGTCCACAACCTTGACACAGTACATGGGCTACTCCACTCCAATACCAGTAATTCTCCCCTTTGTATGGTTGGCAGTGATGCCCTTGATGCACTTGGTCTGAAGAGGTATTGCTGTCGGAGGATGCTACTGGCCCATGTAGACCTGATAGAAAAGTTGCTGAATTACGCACCCCTGGAGAAATGAATATCATGATCAAACATCAAAACTGGCTAATTGTATGGACATGTTGTGAGGCCGTTTACACCCTAAAGACATGAAATAATCAAGACTACTTGTTTGTACTTTTTTTTTAATAAAGCAAATACTTCTATATCCTAAAAGTGCATATTTCTTTCAATAAGAATGTTTGCCAACTGCTTACTGAGATATAACAAAACATATTATTTTTGATAATACATTTTCTTTCAAAATATTAAGCTTACCCCATTAAGCAGCTTGAGTCAGATGCCAAAACAAAACTAAGCTTTGTTATAATAAGGTCTCCAATCAACAAACTTGTGTCAAGTCTAATTTTAACAGCCTTTTAATCAGTTCAAGTTTTGATACAAAAGAAGGGGGAAGAGAAAGAAAACATACACTGTTCAACATATAAAATGTTTACCTCTGCTGTGTGCATGCAGGTGTGGCAAAAAGTGTCAACCACATCCTTGAAACTGTCCTTTCAGAATCAAAAAATGAAATTACAAAGACAGTATCGATGTGAGAAAGAGATGATGTCCGAGATCAGAAGACGACAAAGGTAAAATGCTTGGTGGCTGCTGAGTACCACAGAAACGTGAACATTGGGGTAGAAGGTTGTGGGGGCTATTAACATTCACTTTCTGTCTCACCATCCCAGACTTCTAAGCAGCTTGAGGCAGAAATAGTCTTGCCTTCCCTCCTCAGCCATAAAGGAACAGATAGACCACCGACAATGTCTGGGGGGGGAAGAAATAAATCAGGCATACATACAAAAGGTTAAATAAAATGAAACAGGTGTGTAGTAGTGAGGTTGTTTTTTGGAGATGAATGTAAGGTTTCAGACTACCACTTTTGGTGCCAATGATTCCATAAAAACATTTTATAAAATCAACAAGGCATCTGCAAATATGTCCACTTCATTGGGTGTTGGAATATTGGTGATCCGAGTTTGTAACATAAAAAAATGCACAGTAGAACCCGAGAAATTGCCTGTGACCCACATGAACGAACAGACTGAATACATTACACTGCAGCCACATTATGATTTTGGTGGGGAAGAACATCAAAAAATAAAAATAACCTATTGATTATTGGTTACTAAATCATTTGTGTAAAAGGCCAGTGAACAGCAAAATTATCGACCTGTTTATTGTGGTTAGGAAGGTCTAATTCATGCATATTTACAATTCAATTCTCCAGTAAAACATTTTTATGACTGCTTCCCTTAATTTCTTCCATGCCTTCACTAAAGTTCTCTGGCGCCCCCCAGGGGATGCACACCTAACATTTTTAAAACACTGCATTAGAGAAAAACATATTTGCCATACCTGTTTATTTGTACATACAGATAAATGTAGTTATTTAACACTTTATATTTAGAATGTTACATTTTAAATCTATGATTTGACTACTAGAAATAGAATGCATGTTTTTGTTAATGGGGATTAGATTTATTAGAGCAATTGAAGAGAACATTTAACTATTCTTGGGTACATTTCACTATTATAACCCTGTATTTTAGTAAATGTGTTCGGTCTTAGAATATTACATTTCAACATGGCCAATAACTAGTTATAGAAAGTTTGACTTTACAGACTCAGATCTTTGACTCAATCTATGAGAACAAATCTTTCGACAGATTATATTAATTTGGGTCAGTAATGTGCAGAGAACCCTTGGATCCACTATAATTATGTTTTTTGAAGGTTGTGTTGATGCCACCAATTAAATTAATTACAGGAAAGTGGTTTCAAAATGTGGTCTCAGTCTGGTGCCCTGGCATGGGTTAAAAAATGTAAGGCGAAACAGTGGAGACGAGAAGGTCCAAGCTTACCTAGCGGTGGCGCTCGCGATGCTCCCTATGTCTATCTCGTTCCCGAACACGATCTCGGTCTCTCCCATCTCTATCCCCACTTAGGGAGCGCTCTCTGTGCCGGCGGGACATTCCTGCTGCCTCCCATTCCTGGCTGTAAGACTCTTCTCGCTCTTCCCTTCCCCTGCCTCTGTCTCGTTCTCTATCTCGTTCTCTGTCCCTCTCCCTATCTCGGGAACGGTGTTCTCTGTCACGGGAACGGTGTCTTTTCCTACATAGAAAACAAGTAAGGAATAAGAACCATTTCTGAATTCTTCATATATATATACACACATATATATATATACACATATATAAAATATTTAAAAAAATAACAGCTCCTGACGAGTTGCCCCAAACATCCAGCACCAACCTTGAGCCGTAAGACTTGCTCTCGATGGAGAAAAGGCAGTCTTTGAGGGAGATAACCAGAGCTCGACAGCGCTCGTCCCCATACACCCTTGACTGCTTTATGACCGCAATTGCAGTCAAAAGGGTCTCAATGGCCAGAGGCAGGTCACCTGTATGTGAGAGGATTTCAATTTGACCATTTCTATAGAGGTTTCAAAATTTATTTGTACATTATCGTCTTGTGTAGGCTTTATAAATTCTAGGCATTTAGTGTGTCTAACCGGCAGTGGCTCCAGACACAGCCTTGGTAATGGCGCTGCTAGCAATGGCTCTGTTTCTGTTCATCAGCTCATCAAACTCTCCCTCTAGCACTGGAGGTATAGGAGCTTCACTCTCCCTGCTGCTAGAGAAAAATCCAACTTGTGAAATCCAATAAATCCCAAAATGACTTAACACTATTAAGTACAGTGGGTGAGCTTACTTGTGCTGGTTGTATGATGTGTTGTGTTGTTGACTATAATTATCGTGTTGAGCTGGAGGAAAGAAGGCAGGGTTCAAATGCAGGGAGGGAGGGGGCTGGGTGGGGAGGTGTAGAGGTGGAGGGAAAAGGTGGGGCATGGGGGGAGGGGGGATGTGTGGTGGAAGGTGGGGAAAAAGAGGAGGAGGCCGACTGAAGAATGGGGCTGATAGAGGGGGAGGTTTGTTGTGAATTAGTAAGGGGTGGATAGTGTGAGGGACAGTGGAGTGGTTAAGCACAGGAGTGGGGGTCGAGGTGTGTTTGTCCACAGTATCTGATGACTCTTTTGAGTTAGATCGCTGTGGGACACCTGTGGAGGAAAGAAATGTTTAATGTCTTGATTACACATCCAAAGTAGATTTCAGTATACATTTATTTTCTGCATGCAAATGTGTAATTACGTTTATTAGCCTGGGCTTCAAAAATGGCGAGATTCTGGCGTGTGGCAAAGCGGCAGTCCACCCTTTCTCCGTTAACATGACAATTTGGCAACGCTTCCAGCAACCTCTGCAATGACTCTTCTGTGGCCACCACTAACTCAGCGTATCTGGAGAATAAAAAAAGAAATCTCATCCTTGTGTATTTATAACTGGATTAAGTAAAAATATATATAGTTTAAATGGTATCACATAATAATCCACATAATCTACTAGCATTCAGTAGAACACAAACTCAGTTCTTCAGGTTTTGGAGACAATACTCTAGACAGACTCACCCCCTGGACTGGCCATTAGCTCGGTTCTCAGCAAATTTTATTTCCAGAATGTCCTTCACTCCCAAGGTGCGTGCCACAAAAATAAGGTCTAGGTCAGAGGTCCACTAAAGAGTGGGAAGGGATGATAGAAGAGAAAATGAGGGAAAGTGAAACAAAGGATATTAGGCATATGTATCCAAATACAAAACATAGGCTAAAAAATAAGCAACACTTGACTGAAGATAATGGGGGTACTCACCCAGGAAAAGTTGCCAACATATACAGACAGTTTTTTGTTCCGCACCCCACTGTAAGTATACAGTACTGCTGTTTTGCTCTCCTCTTTCATTGGCTGGTCCTTGCTGATAGGGGTGGCTTCCTCTGAGAATTTTCGTTCACGACTCACAGAGCCTGTGAGCACAGCATCATAAAGATCACTTGCCTCTGCTGTTGTTGCAAAATCTCCATCCTACAGACAGAAAATATGTAGATGAAAATTAGGTCATCATCCCTCAATATTATTTCTTACCACTTTAATTTCCATCCCTAAATGATAGACACACTATAAGAGAACATTAGAGCCACGACTTTATTGTTGATTCCAAGGATCATATAATCAAAATCTGTCAGTTAATATTAACTTTTGACGTTGACGAGCTTATCAAAAGAACATGCAACAAAACTCGTCCTTTTCTTTCTACTTCCAGAACCTCTGCTTTAGCTTAATCTTTTAACTATTCATCGGTCTACAGCTAGCTTTCCAAAAATAAAATCCATTGGTCGGCCTCACCTCCCCGTTATTTTGATTGAAGTTCTCATCGTAGATATCTATGAGGTCAGGCGCACTACCACAATCAGCCGCTTTAGCTGCCATCCCGAGTCCTGGGTTGGCACTGCAGCCTGTAGCTACTTTGGGTTAGCTAACGATGTTAGCAACCCTTTCTCTCAGCAATACGAATACACTTGGTAATCAACGCAAGCGAATAACTTGCTAAAGATACATGTTTTGCATGTTTCCTTGCGTCGATATTTTATTGATGTATCTAGTCCAGCTGGCTACCCAATAAGTACCAAGATATTTCAAAAAACTAGCTAATAATATAGCTAGCTAGCATCACCTCGCATCTACTCCCCTCCCCTTGCAGGGAAGCTGGCGTGAACGAAAACTGGAATGCAAACAAAGAAATCCTCAAACTGGAAGACAAAAGTTGACTAATCTAATATTTTCATAATGTGATCAATGAAAAATGTAAGCCTGCGAGCAAAAAACTATAAAATCCTGATACAGTCTAAGCTAGCTTGTTGCTATATCAAATCAGGAGCGGAAACAAAAAGTAGAGCTTTCAAATAACTCCGGTGTGAAACAAGCATTATGTCACAAGGTTCCACAATGATTTAGTTACCTTAGAAATAATATAACGCTAGTTAAATCGAATATATAGTTTAAACTTGTTAGATGTTGATACAAATATTATTGCCTAACATGCACATCTCCTATTTGGGAAGAATACATAATTTCCCTCACTAATATGGCTTTCTTTGTTGCCATAGAGATGGTTAAAGCACCAACTGCGAGATAGATCTTTGGAGAAAACAAAAATAATGAATTGGAGAACTATTGAGGCCTCCGATGGAACAAGGTCCTAAACGTTCCATCGAATGTATACATCTAAAATCACAAGTTTGTTATTTTCTAAGGAAAAGAAGGAAGCCCATAGATGCTCACTGGCTGTTTTTTCAGTGGCCACGCCCCTCTGCTAGGTTAAGGAAGTAAAAGATCATCAAACGCAAAATACACCGTTGGGGTCTATCAAGAACATCGTAGAAAGGGCGGCCGATTTAATTCGTGGGAGATGGCTGGAGAG
The DNA here is from genome assembly GCA_016801125.1 of Novumbra hubbsi. Taxonomy (NCBI): domain Eukaryota; kingdom Metazoa; phylum Chordata; class Actinopteri; order Esociformes; family Umbridae; genus Novumbra; species Novumbra hubbsi. Next base: position 21,937 of record JACXGK010002818.1, read on the forward strand.
ACTCTATCTAGAGTTGGAGCTCTCATTCCAGGTTTGAACTGCTCCAATCCCACCGTGTTAGTTTGAGAGTTCTTCAGGACAGAGGCGTCACTACTAGGATCACAATAATGAGTTACTTAGAAAAATACCTTTTTTTATACGTTGGTTTACACGTCATGGATACGTTGGAAGCCTGACTGCTTCAATAAAATATCTTCGTGGACAACACTTTAGCTTCATCCCAAAAATGTAATGTTTATTATCACATCTATAGTTACTTCTCTTGTTCTCAAATGAATAATGAAGCGGACATATCAGACAACCTCTACATATGTCCTAATAAATAAACATAGATGAGGATGAAATAAAGATTTTACCCCCGGGCTTTTAGCTACGCCTTTGTTCACACAACGGCTGGTAAACTCGGGGCTTCGGATTTACACTTGTATTCGCATCCAAGCCCCACAGGGCTGCGTACTCATTCCCCTTTTGTACTCCCTGTTCAAGTATTACTGCGTAGCTACTCACAGCACCAACGTCCTCCTTAAGTTTGCGTAGACACCGCAATCAAAACAAAGGAATATTTTTTGGAAGAATGTTGTTCCTTCCCTGCCATATAGCTCCGCTCAACTCATAATCTCTATGCTAAGACGCATTGAAGCCCTTCTGTTGGCTCGTGCTGGCCCAAACACCTTACTGAGACACTATGTTGGTGTGTCCTTTATTTTGTCACCCGTCTGTATAAATGGCATTTTAGGCATCAGAAGACAAGATCAAGGTTGACCTGCAGGTAGAAGTATCAGGCCAATATTTCAGTCATGTATACAGGAATTATTTTCAAGGTAAGTGTGCAGGGTAAGTGTGTGTGGCTGGGAGGGGCATATATTATTATGTTAACAAAGATGCCACTATTCTATAGTCTCCATGGAAAGTGACTGCAAATGAGTGCTGTGCAGACTGAGGTTCAACACCCCAGTGAGCACCTCTGCCATTGGGCTAGACAAAAGCCCATTATAAAGAGACACCTGTCTAGGCACCTAAAAAACAGACCTGGCAGGAACAGACCTGAAGGGGTCAAAAGAGCCTATTTCATTACTGTTCCACTTTCCCTAAAGTGTAGTATTGTTTAGAATAGGAAATACATTTTAAATAAACGCATTGCTTTGGGGCTCATAATTATACAGTCTAGCATTAGACAAGGGTAAACATTGATTGGTATCTGGCAGGGATGATCTCTGATCTCAGAATCAGTGTCAGAATTGTTAGTGATGCATTTCCATTCATAACATAATAATTATTCCAAAGGCAATACAAGATTTATTTGATTATCCCAAAGAGGAAATAATAGGTTATGAAATGAACAATACAAACATATAAGTTAATCAAGTTCAAACAATTAACTGCACATGTTCTTATACAGAAACAACCAGATGATTTAATCAGACTTGCATACTATACTCTATATAGAGTATAGTATACTACTCTATATACTTTCACATTTCATGCTTGACAGATGCAAATATATGGAGCAGCTTAATCCTTTGAGACACTTCATTACATTGTAGGTCAGAGCAAAAGTTCTTCAGTTATCTTCTTTCATTGGGAGAAGCCTTTTGATAAATAAATGATGAAATACAGAACACCATGCTTTACTCTATATTATTCTAAACATATTTTCAGAAAAAAAGCCGAAATGCCATCAGTGGCCGTTGCCTAACAAAAACATATGTTCTCCACAGACAAAGTCAAAGCCATAAATAACTGAGACAGTGGTGAGGAATGAGGACCAAACTGCAGGCGCGGTTCGACGACTGTATTTATTAGTAGCACGTTCGACTCCCGTAGGAGAACAAATGAAAATAAAGGTGGTGCACACAGGCACGCAAAATGAACAAATAATGTTCAGTACCCACACAGGGGACTAGCAAATGGTAGGGCGTAACAACAAAGAAAGTAACACGGCCACAGAAGTCCTCCAGCTTTTGAGGAATGACGTGTGGCCCCCGATGCACATACAACGATAACGGACGCTGAGACAGGAAACAGAAGGGATTATATACCAGTTAAACAGGCAGCACCTGTTGATGATTAGGGAGGGGTAGGTGCACAGGACATGGGAAACAGGACAACATGAACGGTGGTAACTAGAATTCCGGTGACGTCGCGCGCCGGCTTACCACACACCGAGATGGAGGCACGTAACATTAGGGTTGAGTGTGTTATAGAAGTAATATATTTGCCATTTTTCATGTATAGTGCATTTATGATAAACGTCAAAGTAAGGGATTTCGCTGCTAAGCGTCAGTAATAAAATCTCTAGATTATTACATCATGTCAATTATTTAATTGTCATATGCAAGTTATACTCAAATGGCACAATATGTTACTCTATTAATGATAAGAAATAGTGTTGCTTTTATCTCTCTAGGTCTTGCTTAACATTCAAATACCCATTTTTGATTTTCTATCGAGAACACATTGTTACATCAAATGTATTTTATAAAGCCCTAAACTATCAGTTGTCGCAAAGAGCTTTTAGAAACAAATATATCAATATATTGGTGTTTTTAATTGTCCTGATCTTATTTTAAACTGTTGGAGAGCGTTTTTTACGAATCACAGATTTTTCTGTTTCTGGCTCCTTTTTGATCATCCCTGGTTTTCTCCTGATCTCCTCCTGATGGCCCCCCCTCCCAACACTAATATCAAACACAGTCTAGCTATACAGTTACCATTACTATTTTTAGGCGCTACAGACCTTTTTGGGCTAGTGGAAGATGCCCACATCGAGGAGGGAGGTAGGTCTGGCTACCTGGTTACTGTTTCCTCCAGTAGTTGACTTAGATGTGTTTATAAAGAGAATGAGGAGACCAGGGGTGGGGTTTACTCATCTGTATAGTTTAGAAGGACCCTGGATAATGTGCACTCTGAATGTGACCAGAATTCAGGAATGTGGTGTGAGGATCTTAAAATTTATTTTTGTTCGCCTAGTAAAATCTAAAAGTCAACAGCACAACCTTTATGAGATGATTCAAACACGGAAGGGGAGAGAAGGGTTAGGTATAGTTAAAGTTGCATTGGGTCCCAGTCCATGTTGGAATGAAAAGGAATTAGGCAGCCCAAACCATTTTCAAACAGGCCCTTGGTAATAAGGAGGTGGATGTTGCAGTCTCCATGAGCATTGCAGAGGCTTAATATATAATATGGACTTGATGATGGATGATGTATAGCTGCCGGGGGAGCAGTGGAATTGCGATGCTGGCATCTGTTAAAGTAGTAAAGGAGATAGTTGGCAATTTGGTAATGGAAGGAGTGCAACTAGAAAATTGGAGGAATCTGTGAATACTTAACTTTGAGTGGATAACAATCAACAACAATCAACGATCAACATCTTACATATGATTGGAAAGCATCCGACATGAAGGTGTGATTTTCCAGGAAGGAACAGTGGGATTATGTGTTTATACAGTGTGTGCAATGAGAGGGAGAGAGATTAAGCAAAGGTATGAGAGCAAACAGAACACAGAAAGGGTTGACAGTCTAATGTAGACCACAATCCAGCACAGTAGGTGGCGGTAATGCAGCAGTATTGTTGGATGCAAACCGCTGTTGCCAATATAAAAAAAATCAGAGAAGAACACTTGTTTTGTTTTTAAGGAGACCCAGAAGCTCCATAAAATGTGGACGTCATTGATCACATGGTAATGTCTACGGCGAATCAGTAGTGTCTTGAACACAACCTTTTTCGTCGTCTCACCCCGGTCTAACCTCTAGAATTCTTCAGTCGCTGGCAGTGATAGGCAGAACGAGGCTTTCCGAAACACCAAGACAATCCAAACATGTATATCGAAGCTTTATGAAATGCGCTAAAGATTTACTCGACAATGACATCTGCTGGTGAGAAATATCAGCTGTTTTAAACAGACGTGTTTTGCATTCTGTTAAAAAAACTTAGTTGCACAATGTTTTAGTGTATGTGCGCATTGAAAATGTAAATTAGAGTGTGTAGCTAACATCGCAGTTTTCTTTTGCCCCAAACAATATATTGGAATAAAATATATTGGTTGAATATATTTATGAAATACATTAAGGGGAAAATATATGTAAAATACACCCCATCTATCTAGATTGCCATGTGAAAATGTATTTACATCCCTTGTATTTAAATGTAGCCAAAACTGTAATATTACATTTTTTTGCATACAATTATTTACATATGTACATATTAAGCCCTTTTTACAAAGTGCTTTTACAAAACACCCAGCCAGAAACCCCTAAGTGCAAGCAACAACGGTGTTGATGCACAGTGACTAGGAAAAGCTCTCTAAATTAGGCCAAAACTTAAGAAGAGGAACCAGGTTTGAGGGGTGGCCAGACCTCGTCTGGCTGGGACGGGTGAACATTTCAAGTGTACAAATTGAAATAATTAATAAATCCATGTATAATAAATGAATACCTGTGGGCTGTGTCCAAAGTCAATAAGACATAATCCAGGTCAGAACCATGACCAGGTGGACAATCCAGGGGGAGGAACGGTCAGCGGAGTGGCAGCTGGAATCATCAGTTATCATCTTGACCTGCAACACAACCAGTAGGACTTTGGACAGGGACACCTATGAGTCTTTCAAGCCTGGTACTCCTGATGTGTGGTCCAAGACCTCATGTCCCAAGTTAACAGAGCAGGAGACAAGGAGAATTTAGAAAGCCTTCACCTTAGATTAACGAGGATATTGAATGGAGAAGGAGAGTTGTAGCCTAGCAGCTACTACTTGTGTCATAAACGTGAATAGCTTTGCTGCGACTGAATGAGACGATTTGACAGTCAAATTAGAAAGTGCTATCCCTAACCTGGACCATCACGGATAACCACCATACAGAGGTTAAGAAGATATTGATTCAATTCCATCATGTTTTTCTTCTAGCATCCCACATTTTGATTACGATGACAATATTGATTATGATTGTGAGCGTTGACCCTCCCCTGGCTCATCAGGAAAACCCTGACAGAGTAGTGACACAGAGTATAATGTCTGATCCAGGTATATGTGGCCCTCTCAGCTGTCTGATATGTAAATGTGCAGCATAGAGAAAAGGATGGTATATTAATGCACTTGGTGGGTCATGAAACTGTACACTAGAACAAAATAGCTGTAAGTGCTTCACGATTGTTGTAGCTTATTAGACAGTATCTACCCTTCCGATAATTATTTTTAAGTGGGAGTTACGTTCAACAATAAAGAAAGACTGGTCATAAAATGCACAAAATTCATCAAATTATTTGGACAACAATAAAGAGTGATGTTTCATTTAAAATATTTTGATGTTGTGTAGTGCTGCTATCAAGTCTGTGACCCTGCTGAAGTAATTGTTTTTAAAAAAAACGAATGACCTAAATTGCTTCAGCCCGTCAGTGTTGCAAAGAACTGACTTTTGATACAGAAAACGAGCCCATGCTATCGTAACGTTACCTAGTAAGTAAATGTTAATAACTCATAAGCAGTCTTTCAAAATGCTCTCAATTACATGTAGACCCCCCCCCCCCTCCGGAACGATTGAGGCAGACAGGTATAAGAACAAACTAGACTAGGGCTGAGGCTTACTACTACAAAATTATTGCTTTATTCCAGGACCTCGAGCTCCGTTCGGCGATCAACGTATATGTACATTCGCAGGGAAGCATTTATCAAGCCAGGAACACGACCTGTTTAAAACTGACAATTTAACGCCGAAAAAAATAATGAATATAGTTAGTTGATTACTGATGCCATTGCAAATAAAGACAAGCACAACAAAAATCCGAGTCAGTAAAAATAATCGAACTTCAAATCCCTACAACACAAGTTTCCTTGAATACCACGTGACTATGTGTTTTTGACTGTGTGTCACATGACCAGAAGTGTTTTGGAACTCTGAACATTGTTTCGAAAAGATCCGAACGGTATCAAAGCCCAGGAGCAGCCTATTACTAGTCAAGGAACATACATATAATGCTGGGGGTCCTCGTTAGAAGAGTAAGTTTGGAATGTTAATACGAATCTAGAAGGTAGCTAGCTAACGTCAAGGTTAACTACAGGTAGATGGATATAAATGACTGCGGTAACGATGGTTTCATATTCACACTTTCGACTACTCCGAAGTACGGTCATTGGTCTGCGGAGGGCGGGACAAGGTTATATCTACGTGCCGGCGAACTGAGTTTTTAGGGACCAGGGTAGAAGTGCAGTCCGATGAACGATGGCTTTTTATGATACAGTAGGTAGCTTATCACTTGAAATAGATATTCTTCAGAAATCACCACAATATATTCTACACTACCTTATCTTATATTAATATTACCTAATATAGCTAATATTGTAGGTTTCCTTTTAAAATAACAAAATATTCTACATACTATTATCTAACAACCACAAGTCACATTTTTTATATTTCTACTAGTATTTTAAATCTTTTCATTGAAATAGCTTTTTGAAATATTTTTTAAGTAGTATCAGGACAGCGATTTGTTGCAATAAAACCATCCCTATTTTGTTGGGTACCATTTCTCAAGTAATTGGTAATTATGATGTTGTTTGTTTTATCCAGGCGGTGAACCAGGTATACCAGGTGGTATTGAGACCAACATTGTCATGCCCTGTGTCTAACCGAGGTTACAAAGGAGAAGCATCTGATGACTCTAGGGGGGATCTAATTGAGAATCCCCTTCCTCCCTGGACGGAGAAGGATGGCGAGACCATGGATACAAAGAGACGGCGCCTACTCTTCCAAAGCCGAAAGAGGGGCATGCTGGAGAATTGCATATTGCTCAGGTGAGTGGACCACTATTCATATTGTTTATATTTCAGTATCAAGTCTTTAGTTGGGAGACAGATCCTACTTCAAATATAATTCATAATTATACATCTGTTTTAAGGAAATGTTTCCAGTGGCAGGTGCACAATTGCATTTGGTTGCAATTTACAATATGTGTATTTGAGTCTTAGATACCATAAACCAAATACTTGCACATAACAAAAAATGTATGTCCTCTTTCAGCCTTTTTGCCAAAAAATATCTTAATACTATGAGCGAGACCCAGTTGAGACAATATGACCGACTTATCAATGAGCCTAGCAACGACTGGGACATCTACTATTGGGCTACAGGTGAGGAGAGAATTTCAGCTTTTATCCACTGCAATTATTGACTGTGATCTACATATTACCATGCGTCCTATAATACAAGTCGAGGGGGAAATGTAGTTATGAATCCCAATATTAAATATACAATTTCTCGGTACACTTCAGAATTATATATTGTTTTTGGCTCTGCAGTGGATAGTTAGCAATCCGTTTTTAACATAACATTTCAGAAATCAAAAAGAAAATAATTCCTTGATTGCAATATGCAGTTGTTTAGAATTGTGTTTTTCAAGCCAAAATTCCAATTGTGTATAAAGTAAGTTGGATTTATTTGAATGTTTTCTGTCTTTCCCTGATCTCAACAGATGCAAAGCCCGTACCTAATGTTTACGCAGGTGAGATCATGGACCTACTGAAAGAGTTCACTAAGAACAAGGATCAGGAACAGAGGCTGGATGCACCCAACCTGGAATATTTGGACAAGGAGAGACAGTAAAACCAGGCTAATGCTTCCTGTCAAGGACTTCTAATGGTTCTAACAGAATAATCTGAACATAGGCAATTCCTGCAGTAGGAGTCATTTGCCTGTTTATATTACTGGCCTCATTCAGAACCTCTTCATCAAATAATGTAAATAATATCTGTAATACACACGTGTGATTATTATATTGGATTAAATACAAAATGAAAAAAAAAATCTAAATGTGTTGTATGGGGGAGTATGTTTGTTCTCCACAGTTGCAAAACCTTCCACTGAAATAATTTCAATCTTGATTAAAATACAAAATCAATGAAACTATATTTATTTATATCATATTTTTTTAAATGAAACCATTTTATGATTTCTTTTTGTCTCTTATTATTTATTTGTTTAATGCTTTAAATCTCAAAAATACATTAAGACGTGTGGAATAAAAAAAAAAAAAGCCTGTGCCTTATTTTTAACACAGGCATGCAAAGCAGTGTTTCTCCTCATTAATACATTTCAAGACATTCCTGTCTTCTTTGTTCATCTGTGTGTGCGCATACCTCAGTATGTATATACACCGATCAGCCATAACATGATGACCACTGAAAAACACTGATAATCTTGTCATCATGGCACCTGTCAGTGGGTGGGATATATTAGGCAGCAAGTGAACATTTTGTCCTCAAAGTTGATATGTTAGAAGCAGGAGAAATGGGTAAGGATAAGGATGTGAGCGACTTTGACAAGGGCCAAATTGTGTTGGCTTGACGACTGGGTCAGTGTATCTTCAAAACTGCAGCTCCTGTGGGTTGTTCCTGGTCTGCAGTGGTCAGGACCAATCAACAGTGGTCCAAAGGAAAAGCAACGAACCGGTGACAGGGTCATTCAAGGCTCATTGATGCACGTGGGGAGCGAAGACTGGCCTGGGTGGTCCTATACATCAGACGAGCTAAGGATAGGTAGAGAGCAGGTGTCTGTGGCCACAACCAGAAAAAACATTTCCTTTTAGGGAGTTCTCCAGCACACAAGACATGTCACTTTCATTTGCACAAAAACATGACATTGCGTATGCTTCCCAACTGGACAGATATCCCTGAAGTTTAATTGATTTGGTGTTGTACTGTAATGTTTACGTGTTCCCTTAATGTTTTTGAACAGTATATATATATATATATGTGTGTGTGTATATGCACAAAGGCTATGTTACACCTACATGACTCTGTATCAAGAAATAATCTATAGATTTTGCCTTTAAGCACACTTGGAACTGAAGGCTGACACTTAGTACTGAAGGCTGTGCTAAACCTACTTTTCATTTAAGCAGAACCATAATCTTGTGTTGCTAGAGGCTCAACCACATCAGTGTTGCGCATTAATGACCTGGGGCCGTATTCACAAAATATCTTAAGGCTAAAAGCTAGCTCCTAACTTGCTGATTTAGGACAAACTCTAAAAACAATAATTCTAATTATAGGACTCCTACATTCTTGGTTTAATGTATTTCACAAAGCATTTCAGACCAAACCACAAAAAGCATAAAAGTCTAAATCTTTATTTCAATATGGCAACATAACACATCCTTCTACAGTACTGCTATGACAAATTCACCGACAGAGACTTCTACCCTATTAGCCAATCTCTGAGGGCATAGTAAGTAGTCTTGTTGTTGGAAAAAAACATAATCAATTGCAACAGGGTCATACCTTAAGATTTCTCCCCATTCCTTCATAAAGTTACTCTTAGCAGCTTTGTGAATAGGTTTTAAGAGAAAACTAGCTAGGAACCCTGTTTGGATTCCTCCCAGTGGTAAGTTAATCGTACATTTTAATGAGACAATTTATTTAAAATTCTCAGACACGGTGGAATTAAGACAAAGACAATTTATTATAAAAACAGGTATACAATACACTGTACAAGATAATTGGAATAAAAAAAGGTATTGGCTTTAATGTTCATTTTTGTTAACATTTGAATGCAAAAGGGTACATGGGTTTGGTGTGTTCTGTATAGTGAATGATTATTGTTAGGATATTTTTAATATGACACCACAGGAATCCTAAACAATAGACCAACCTAAATAGTGATATAAGCAAAACAGTTTTTCACTTTCACAGAAATAAGGATTAGGACAGAAAACAACATTGATTGAGATCACATGGAATCTAAAGTAGACTGCGCATATCGTTAAACTATTATTTTGTAAACAGAAACTGTCCTAGGTCAAGTCCACAAATTAATCTTTGTTCGAACTGAGATCAAAGCGAGATCAGGAAGGCACTGTTTCTAAAATAAGTTCAATAGGTCACCATGTTTCTACCTGAGACACCTGCTCCGCTTGCTTCACCTGCCCTGCCAATGAAGTGCTTGGTATCTCTGACATACTAGCTGCTACCGGACCAATGCACCCTAATCAGCTACTCATCACCAACCAGACATGTCTCGTTCTCCCCTTCATGCACGCATGGTTCCTGTTTCCTTAACTGGCTGTAGTATATATATTGCCCCCTGTTTTCCTAACCTTTGTCGTTGTTCCAGCTCACAGCTTTTCTAAGCATTTTGCATTGATATTTAGTCTGGGAGTTCTGGTTTGTCACGCACTCTTTCGGTGCACTGTTGTTTTCTGTGTGACATTCAACACCTACCGTTGAGTCCTGCACCAGCCTCCAGAACCCTTCTATGAGGGTAACACTACCCATTTACATCAAAGCACATGGTTGCTCAAATTACCAATTATGTCCACGTCTGTAGATCAGCCAGAAAGGGGAAACGTTTTTAGGGATCGCCTTTTTTTGGCAGTGCGATGCTGTATTTTGTACCCATTTCCAAATCTATGTATGTATTCATTTATCTCCAACGACTTCAGAATGCTATTTGGTTGTAATTTACCTTCAGATCCTGACCAATGATCCTTTAAGAATGTTTTTTATCCAGGTAATATGACAACACATTTGATAGATTATAGGTGAAGGCCAATTTCCTTCATTTGTGTCAACTTAAGAGTTCAACATATATTTTTTACAGAAAACCAAAGTCACCTTCCATTAACAGCTTTTGAGTTTAAGGGTTTTGAAGTGGTACCATTTTTAATTCATTAAAGACAGCACTGACACCGCAAGACATTGTAAAAGAACTATGTATTTAGTTTATTGGCATCCCTGTTAGCTATTGCACACCCAACCACAAATCCTCAAGGTGACCATAAATCGTTTTATTTTGTAGAGCTATGTTTGGTTTTCAAATGACAGAGAGTAACTAATGACATTTGCACTCATAGGAGCTCACAGTCCCATCATTAATAATGCGTTTTGCGTTACACCCAAGTAGGCTATCCAGACCAATGTAAATGACTGCAGCTGGTGCTAATCAGACAGACTGAGGAGAGACGGAAACATGTGCTGCAGCAAGACGTGCACCACTAGCAGCAGTGCAGAAAGCTGCCGCAGTAATAGTCATGAAGCTGCCGCAATAATAGTCATGAAGCTGCCGCAATAATAGTCATGAAGCTGCTGCAGTAATTGTCATGAAGCTGCCGCAGTAATAGTCATGAAGCTGCTGCAGTAATTGTCATGAAGCTGCCGCAGTAATAGTCATGAAGCTGCCGCGGGTAATAGTCATGAAGCTGCCGCAGTAATAGTCATGAAGCTGCCGCAGTAATAGTCATGAAGCTGCCGCAATAATAGTCATGAAGCTGCTGCAGTAATTGTCATGAAGCTGACGCAGTAATAGTCATGAAGCTGCCACAATAATAGTCATGAAGCATTTTCAGTAATGACATACGTGTAGATGTTTTGGTGTTGCCAGTTGGAGTCATGGTCATATTGTGTTGTTTAAACTCAGGCCACTTTCCTTTATTTATATTCTGTTCCTTGATTATTGTATTTTGTACAGTTCTAGTTGGATTGGAATACATTTGAAGACTTGGATTTGGACATCCGATTTAGTCGGAGTATTTTGATTGCAATTTGTACTTCCACTCCATTTTGTTGATGTTGTTGTCACTTATATTGCTAGGACCCAAAAGACGACCCTTTGACACTTTCAAACACTGTCAAGGTGTGTGTGGGAGTGCAGACATTCACTAGTAACTACAGAACAGTGCAGTTCATACATTTTTGAAAGATAAGTTGTGGTTCCTTACTCCACATAGAAATTAAACACTCTTAAATAAATTAATCATATTTAGTATACTGTTGCACAATCTTTGCATTCAATGTCTTCCTGAAGTCTTTGACTCATAGGCATCTTGGCTTGGGGACACCCTCTCTGCCTGCTGTGGCTGCTTTCTCCTCTCCTGTTCCTTCATCTTCTCTTAACACATCTTTTGGAGCTTCTATAACAGCTCTCCCAGGGGCTAACCCTGGATAGATTCTGGAACATTCTGCCTTTATCCGGGGCATTGGTGCAACATTAAGGAAGCATGTTTGCACCACCGTACCGAACTGTTGAATTGGACATACTTAATGTTTTGGATTGGTCTGTGATTAATTAATTCAGATTTTCAGCCTCGTGATGGCGTGCATTACTGGTACAGACACTTTTTATTAACCAATTACTTTCATTTTAAATATTATGCGCTGGAATTCTGAGACACGTAATTTTGGGTCACAGTGCAAAGTTTTAGACTGCACTACATATATCACAAACAAACCCTAACCCAATTTATAAAAAAAAATCATAGAAATTAAAACTGAAGTCTCATGTACACAATGAATTCAGACCCTTTGCAAACAACACTCCAAATTGAGCTCAGATACATCCTGTGTCCTTGGATCATCCTTAGGATATCTCTAGAACTTGGAGTCCACCTGTGACAAATTCAATTGATTGGACATGATTTACGAAGGCACACACAAAGCACAAGTCCATAGAACAGTTTAAAGTAGATGTAAAAGCAAAAATCAAGCCAAAACCAAGTAACTCTTATACTCCAAAGATAGAATTGTGGCATTGATCTAGAAATGGTTCTTAACAAAATTGATAGAGCTTTGAAAGTTCCCAGGAACACAGTGGGCTCCATGATTATGAAATTGTAGAATTTTGGAACCACCATGGTTCGTTTACAATGTACTAAATAACGGGTCTGAATACTTATGTACATTAGATTCAGGTTTTTTTTCTTCAATACATTGGTACATATAGCTAAAAATATGTTTGGCCTTGCAACAATTTTGTGTATTGTGTAGATTAAAAAATTATAAATAATATATTTATTTGGATAGTCAATCTGTAGAATGTATTACAGACTGTCTACATATCAATAATATTTAATCTAAAACACTAATCTTAAACCTCATCCTATCCTCGATCCTTTCGCTAAACGATACCCAAACAGTGTTCTTCTCGATCTAACCCTAAACGTAGAAAGCGTTTACTTTATTTTAGATAGTTTGTTGATAGTATGAACATCTTTTGAGCATCTAATAATCTTGACTATCCAAATTCTAAATTGATTCTAATACACAACAAAATAAGGAGAAAGGGAAGGAGTCTGTTTACTTTCCAAGTCAACTGTATATGTATGTAAATATAAACAGTATGGGAGACAGACTAACTAGGCTAAGTGAAAATGATTGAGACTGGGATGAAACCCAGGTCTACAAATGCTTGGAAAATATGTCTCTTAAATCTGACTCTTAAATCATTTGAAATTATTTCTGTACCAATAATACAAAAAGGTTATTTAAATCACCGGAGACAATTGGAGACTATGCAAAAATCTATGCTCCACTGGTGTGGGTGATTCCAATGTAATGCACACAAAGTGCAAATTAAAAAATATGATTATTATTTGCAGTCAGTTATTCAGTGGAGGAAGTAAACAAAGTTAAAGGGCTGTGGTGTAGAAATAAGTGGCTACAAAAAAAATGTGGTTAGGTGTGCAAACCTTTTTGAGAAAGTTGTGACAGAATCAATGTTTGTGATAAGGTGAATTAACACTATTGAGGATAGCTGGTCTGTTGCCGGCGCTTTGCAGACCTCATCTTTTCAAAACGTGATTCCATTTCTTCAAGAACTTTGGGAGTATACCTGACCACCAGCTTTACTGTGCCCTGGGCAGCCTTGAGAAGCTCCACCGCTTTCTCATGGTGTTCTCCCTCCACACTCTGTGGAAAGAAGGAAGGGATTAACCCCATACACTTGTACAAATTGGTCTATATGGATTGGTCTACATTAAAATGTTTCTCAAGGAACAAATATGAACACATTCACATAATAATAGTAGGTATTGAACAGAGTAGGGATTATGGGAAAATGTGAAGCTTAATGTTTGGAAACTGAATCCAAACATTACACTGTTCATCTTATCTATTCTACACTTACAGTACTTTTCAACTAATTTCTTGACTGATTTCAATATAGTAAAATCATCTGGATAAATACATTAACAGGACAAAAATATTCCTGGTCAATGCAGGGGGGAGGAAGAACATACAAATTAACAATAGTTCAAGTGAGGTCTCATCGTCTTTCCAATGTTTTCATAGTTTCTAAGTAATTGTAGTGCACTTTAAATGACTAAAATAATTTCTTTACTCTTAGTTGTGCTGCTGAAGAGCCTGTGCAAACACACTAGTATTTGTTTTGCTTTGAGCACAGTCTTGCTTCATTGTAACCCTCTGTATTGACTGAAACATTGGCCCTGTTCTCTAACCTTTTTTTCCATCACAAAGCTTAGAATTTGACCCAGCAGTGCCTTTTTATCTTCAGGTTTTCATCATTTTTAAATTTTCTTCATAAAATCAAACATACTTCTGACTCATTCTCTTCAGCAAAAACCGTTGCATGACACCATGTCATAGTGTAATGTTAGATCAAACAAATGTTGACACTGGCAACAAGCATTTTTCTGACTAACTGCTAGTTAAAAGCACTCACTTGTTAACCCAGGTGTGAATATGTTTGTTTTTATATCCAGAATTGAAGTTGCATACCTCTGGTATTTGGCATGAGATTTATGATAATAAAATGTGAATAGTTTTTGACTTCATAACATTTCAAAAGGTAACATTTCAACCTAAACTGAACATTACCTTAATAAAACCAAATTAAATAGTAGTACATTAACACTTGAGTCACAAGGCAGACAATCTTAGAATTAGAGTTCAAAGGCACAAAAACATTTCCTCCTTTCTGGCTTAAACCACTCAATATCTGATATACGTTTAAATGTATTTAAGTCTGTATTACAACAAAATGTGGAGCAGTCTAAACACTTTCCTAAGGCACTTTAAAGAGGCTGTCAACAAGGTCAGAAACGCAAAAAAGAAAGTAGGCATTAGAGTAATATATAAATCGACATAATTAACGTTTATGTCAAGGTGTTGTTTGATATCCATATCTTATTGTTGAAGACCAATGTCCAGGGATGCTAAATGGAGGGGTACCACACTTCAATGAGACTTAAATTACACAAAAATAGGTAAAAAACCTGCCATGCACAAAGAATATAATTAATTGATATTCATTTCACTGTCTAAATGCATGATTCTGTAGACCAGGGGTCTCAAACCGGTTCCACGGAAGGCCGAGTGTCTGCACCGGTTTGAGACCCCTGCTGTAGACCCTCCTACATTGCACAAATTAGTTAAGATCAAGTTTAAAAGATAGATTGAACAAAACCAAAATACAGTGCCTGTGTGCTACGGGCTGCTGAAAGCTAAATTGTTCCTCATGTTCTACAGATGTTTATTTACATTTTGTCCAGCCCCCTTGTGTCAAAGGCACAGGGGGCATATTAGTGACCTTAGTGTCTGAATCTTCCTTAAAAAACCTGAATAGTGAAGAATTTCATCTTTCACATAAAACAATTTGTTAATGAAGTGCGCTTTGGGAATAGTGAACTTTAAGGTCAGCGTAAACATGGTAGTTGTATGCAGACTACAGGCTAGTGTTGTGCACACTGCTGTGTTCAGTATTGCTCACCCTAGCCACAAAGGCTTCTCTTCAATTCTTCATCAAAATGGAATGATGAACTCCAGCAAAAGCCTTTGACTGGTCAATAAATAGGGTTACACAATTACATTTTAAATCCAGTACTTTGGCAATATCATTTACAACATATGTAGTAGCTGTAATAGTACTGTGCCCCTAAAACCATATTGCTATATATTAAAATGTTCCCTAAACAATATAGGAATAGTGCACTCTCCATTGGGGTTAAGGTAATGTTGAGACTGTGGTCCATTGGGTGATTAACCCTAAGTCCTACCCAGGAATAATGCACTGTTTCCCGGGGTAGGGAACCACACAAGTGACCCTGGTTCCTGGCCCCAGAATGGGCCAACCTCTGCCCCGTAAGTGGAAACACGGAACCTAACCCTAAAACAAGCAAATACTCAGCAAGCTATGTAAAGTCAGCTAATTAGAAAATAATTTCATAAAAAATTTACTCAGATGCAATATTCACTGTGGCTAGTCTAACAGATAACTAACCAGTAAAGAAGCTTATAAAGTTAGAATAATATATGATATATGAATTTGATTGGCTGATGGTGAAGAATGGGAATGAGTTGCTTTACCCTGGGCAGAGTTGAGGGAGCATTACCTCCTAGGTGTGTTTAGAGCATGGGTGGGAAAACGATGGCCTTTTTCTGGCCTGCAATTTATTCATGATTAACAAATTACAAAAACAAATGTGTCCCTCCATTTCATTTTGAAATCCTGATGTGGCCCCCATGCCAAAAATATTGCCCTCCCCTGGTTTTGAGCATTAGTGATGATTGACATACTGGATTTTTGATTTTATTTCAGTTTCAAATTAAGAAATCTACCAAATTCTGTATCATTATTTGATATAGTTGATTTCCATTTTGGCTCATACTTTCTTGTGCATTGCTTTTCTATAGAAGTATTCCTTATCTCACCAGAGATAATGGAAATTGAGTTTCCTAAATGCCACCATATTCAAAATGCAATGTGGTGCTCTAGACAACAACCACCACAATTATTTTCACAAGTTCCTGAGAACCACATGCAGCAGGGCTTCACCAAGGGAAATCACACATCGGGTTTCGGGAATATATTGAAGATCAAAATCTTTACTGCACATTGCGTAATTCGTTGACAACAAAGTGATGTAAAAATAGTCAATGGAAACCAACATCACCAACCGTTTGAGGCCTGGTTTCAAACTCAAAAATCTAAGTAAACAATTGAAAACACAGGCTGTTCCAACTTGCAATAACTTCATCACGGCAACTTAATGTGACTCAGTAGTGTGTACGGCCCCCCATGTGCCTGTATGATCTCCCGATATTGTCTGGGCATGCTCTTGATGAGACGGCAGATGGTGTCCTGGGGGATCTCCTCCCAGACCTAGATCAGGGCAACAGTGAGCTTTTGGATGGTCTGTGGCGATATTTGGCAGCGTTGGATGCACCAATACATAAATGTCTGTCAATGGCATCAATGCCTTCGTCATCCAGGAACTGCCTACACACTCTGGCCACATGGCCGGGCGTTGTCCTGCACCAGGAGGAACCCATGGCCCACAACACCAGCGTACGGTCTGACAATGGGTCTGAGGATTTCATTCCGGTACCTATTAGCAGTCAAATTCCCGTTGGCTAGGTCTGTGCGACCCTCCAAGGACATGCCTCCCCAGACCATCACCGACCCATCGCCAAACCAGTCATGCTAGAGGATGTTGCAGAAAGCATAACGTTCCCCACTGTGGGAATATGGAGCTCAAATGGTTTGTTTGACTCCATTTATGATTAGAACAATGGACAGGATGTGGTTATTTTAGGAGGTTGTCTATGCCTCTTAAGGGGGTAGTCCATGTGTTGTCATTGATTTTTGTTATCAGGAGCAGGCCCCCAGGGGTTTGTTGTGGGATGGACCTTGTGTACCGATTGGCTATTACCTTTGACCCCTTCCTATGCATTCTGACATAAAAGGTTGTGTTAAAGCTATAGTCTTTGGAGATTACCATGAGATTGCTTGGAGAAAAACATGTAAGAACTATGGAAGGTCAACATCTTGAACTCGAATCTTGAAACGAATCTCCCCGGACTTGAATGGCTCTTCACTTGGTTTTGAATCAGAATCTAAGACCACGGTTTCTCTAGACTCTTTCACGTCAGTCATAAGTGCTCAGTGTGAATTAATTCACAATTGCTTATGCATTCTAACTAGACCTATTGATATCACTGAAGTTTACTGATTTGGTGTTATACTGTGATGATTACATGTATGCCGTAGAGTTGGCTAAAGTTATAGTCACAAACCGAACATTAGCTAGCTAAGTAGAGCTTGCTGCCAAGTTTCAGCAAAAAAATTGTGGTTGTAATGAGCTAAATATACTGGCTTGAATTTAAACTGGCCGGTCAGACATCTTTAGAATTGGATACGTTTACATAGCAAGCTAGTTACCATGTACAATATTTCATCAAGGTAGACTGACTTTATGTTCTAGACAGGATTTTGCGTTAAGAAAACCAACAAAACTTCTAAATCAACAGCACTAATATAATTTCGACGATCAATTTATTATGCATTTATTGTTCTTTGAATAATTGAAACCTGAACTTGTTTTCCAAAACCAAGCCTAAATGAACAAAGCACATTACACAGCACTACAGAGGACCTTTGTCATTTATGCATATTAGATAACCTACCTGGGTATTTAGGCACAACAGTGTCTAGGTTGACTGGGAATCATGCAAACAACTTAAATGTCCAGACGGCTACAGTGATTTGAGCAAAAGCAGGTGGTTAATGAGAAGACAAAAAACAATTATCCTCATAACGCAGGGAGAGCTGTGACTCACTAAAGTCACAGTAGGACATAGAGTCTGGTGTCAGCCAGGCTAATCAAGATCCACATTTAAAAAAAAATCATCAGCAGCACAAAGTAACCAAAACTGGACAGCTGTAGACAGGAAAAATATTGCTGGAACTGACAAATCCTGATTTAGCTGTGGATCCAAAAATCGGGATTTGGCATCAGCAGTATGATATCATTAACAAATTGGTGTGGAAAATGTATTACTGGCACACTAAGCCAATGTTCATCTAAATACTGCTAATGACCAGATGCATCCCTTCATGGCTTTAGTTTAGCGTTCAACCAATGGATACCATCAGCAAAATAACACATCATGTCACAAAGCATGAAATGCCTCAAAATGGTTCCCATTATCCTAATATTGTATTAACGTAATCACTTCGTAAACAAGCCTGGGATGCCTACTGGTTTGCTTACACCATCAATGAGAAATCTCTTACAAAAAAGCAAATTAAATATATATATATAGCCTACATAGTCAACCAAAGACAAAAGATTAACAATAATGTTTGGGAGATAAAGAGAAAAAAAGTGGCTATTCCTTGACATATGTGTGATACAGAGTAAACCAAGCACTGTGGGAAATGTACAGGGGGAAGACGTTGAATCGTTTTTAGATCAAGTACATCACACAGAGTGACACAGAGCCAAGTGCTGGCATCTGAAATGTATCCCACTCTGAGAGGCACACAATTGCCTCATTAGAAATACATTCAGCATGCCCACAACCCAACTGCCTAAAAATATTTCGACACCAAATCCACCTGTGTTGTGGATATGAATCGTTTATACGTACCAGTCCATTGACAGAAAGAAGCTGGTCTCCTCTCTTCAGGCCTGCGTGACGGTCGGCAATTCCCCCAGGAATGATGCGCGAGATGTAAATAGGGGAGTTCTGTTCCTTCCCTCCCATGATATTAAAGCCAAGTCCCTCCTCCGTCTTGGGCAACTCCACCACGCGGGGGTGTGAGTGACCCTCACTGGCCGCAAACGCTGCAACAGTGGCCTGGACACCAAGAGAATAGTTTGTTTACCAAAAACTATTGCTGCCCACTACATTTTACTTTGTTTAAGTAATATTGAACAAACCTTGGCCGTGGCATTGGCTCGGACTTCAGGGCTACTGTTTATGTCCACTGTCTCATACACATGTTCATATACCTACAGTTGTTTAGAAGCAGGAAGTTAGTCAAATGATAACTGTGTAGCAAACATTATTTCTTCAGAATAGCTATCATACAGTGCAATCCATGAGTATTTGGACAGAAAAGGCAAAATTGCCCTTTTTGTTGTACACTAAACACAACTATAGATTAATATTTTCGTGGTAGATGCTCTACAACTCAGAGCTTTTGGATGGGTTGTGTCTGATTGCCACTTGGATTGTGTCTGATTGCCAACTAACTGATTTAAATCCTGTATTCATCCAACATTTATCATTCAACTTTTGCCATAAAAAGGGCAAAACAACCTGTAGAGGAGCGATGGACTCCATTGAGACTGTGACTCAATCTAGGACGCACAGAGTAAAACAAGGTTGATGTTCACAATCACAATCTTATTAGAAAAAATCCTTCCTCCATTTCGGACATGAACAAAAAACAAGTGTAATAGTACCCTGCATCTCAAAATGCAACTACTTAATGTTAGATCCCTTGCTTCAAAGGCAGTGGTAGTTAATGAATTAATCACTGATCATAAAGAGCCTCAAGCCCGATGAATTACCAGTTCTAAATGAAGCCTCTTATTCTGGCTACACTAGTGACCACATCCCTTGTGCATCTCGGCAATTTCAATATTCCCATTGCCAAAATCATACCTTAGACTTAGTCTTGTCCCGTGAAATGGATATTGTAGATCTAACTGGAATAACGGACTACCATCTGAGAAGATTTACCAGAATAACATATAACACATCTGCAACCCAAACAAACATGTTCAAAAGTCTCGGACAACCAAATGTTTTCTGATGCTCTTCCACACTCCCTCCACCAACCCATGACAGAGTAAATAAATCTGTTAATGCTCTAATGGAGGATCCAAACTTAATCTTGCGTTAGGTTGCACCACCAAAAATAAAACAAATACACAACTTTTGCATCCCTCGACATGTTCACCAAAATAGTAATTAGCTCTTAATCCACATGCTGACAACTGGACCCCATACCAAATAAAAACCTTGATGAGCTACTTCTTGTGCTGGCTATGTTTAACATAATAAAGAACTCCCTATCCACCAGACGTGTACCTACCTCACTAAAAGTAATAAAGCCTCTTCTGAAAAAGAAGTAGCTAATCTCAGTCCAAATAAAATAATTAACCTCACGTTTCTCCAACATTTTAGAAAAGAATATGCCTTCTTGAAGACAAATTAAGTTTATTTATGAAATGCTAAGGAAGTGGATTACAGAAAAGGATTAAACTGTAAGTAATTCTACACAAGGCTGCTAGAATCGTAACTAAAACTACAACTTTTGATCACATTACCCCAGTACTAACTTTTTTTTTGCTGCTGCTCATTATGGCTTGACCTGATTTTAGTGTTAACCTGCAAAGCACTACATTTTCTACTACTAATTTCTCTAAATTGGTCCAGCCATACATACATTCCTATATGTAAGCTAAGATCATAGGATGCATGCCTGTTTATTGTACCTAGAATTTCTATACAAACAGCTGGAACCAGAGCTTTCTCCCATGGAGCTCCACAACTGTGGAATGATCTGCCGGTTACTAGTTTAATAAAGACTCATCTCTTCAGCAAGTCCTATGATTAAGTGTAGTCCAGATGTGAAGGTGAATGGAAAGGCACTGGATTACAAGCAACCCTTGCGGTCTTTGCCTACTAGGGATGTCCTCTGTCCACAGTGGAGAAGAGAGCCTGCAAATCCATGTCCGAAAGGTTACCCTCGGACAGGGCCAGTGTCTCTGAAATCCTGTCTCAGCCCAATGTTTTACGCAGCTATATTATTGTGCTGGGAGACTAGAGTCAGTCTGTCCTTTCTTGATTATAGGTACTATGCCATCCCCTCATACATAGCAGACAGTGCCCAGGCTGTGTCTCAGGTCCTATTATTTACACTGCAATAAACTACAATTAAGTTTAGCCTGGGGATTACGCATTCTACTGGGAGGACCGTCCTCTGGTCCAAACCCCTGGGAAGAGGAAAGTGTCTCCGAATACACTCACCCCAACCCCCAGTCTGTAGTTACTATGCTACAACAGTTTATGTTCAGTGGGACTAGGGAGTTTTCTCTAACCACTGTATGGAAACCGATAACAGAAATAAAAGATGACAGTCTGTACGTTTGCCTCAGATTACTGTTTTAATCATATTTTAAAATGCGATTGAAAGATTTGAACAGTAAAAAAAATGTTCTACTATCCCAAATTCTCAATACTTAATAGTAAAAAGCTGATGCTCAGATGCTGGTAGTTCTTGCTGTCAAGGCTACAGAGAAACACAACATAAAACTGAAATTGAAATCAAAACACAATACTGACAATATATAAAGACATGCTTTGAGGAGCATATATCGGCATAGTCTCAGCTCACCTCTCGTACAGCATTACAGAACTCGCTCTGTAAGACCCTTTGCAGTGCCTGAAGTTTTTGTGGTGGCACTTCCCCTGTACTCTGGAGCTTGTCAAGCAATTCAATGGCTCGTGAAATGTCTGTGGGAGAAAACATTAGGACCACCAAAATTGTAGTATCCTGATTGTATGGATGAAAAACTTTTACTACAGTAATCCATGTATGTATGCTTGCTTTGCTACCAGGCGTATTTAAAACAAATACACATATATACATATACTATATAGCCAAAGTACACAACAGTTCGAACATTTGGGGTCACATGGAAATGTCCTTGTTTTTGAAAGCAAATATTTTGTCCATTAAAACAACATCAAATTCAATAGAAATACAATTGTTAATGTTATAAATTACTATTGTAGCTGGAAATGGCAGATTTTCAATGGAACAGAGGCCCATTATCAACAACCATCCCTCCTGTGTTCCAATGGCACGTTGTGTTTGTTAACCCAACTTTATCATTTTTAATAGTAATAGATCATTAGAAAACCCTTTTCTGATTACAGTAGCACCGCCCAAAACAGTTGTGCAATAAAACTGGCCTTCTTTAGACTACTTGAGTATCTTTCGCATCAGCATTTGTGGGTTGGATTAAAGTCACAAAATGGCCAAAAACACACACTTTCTTCTACAGATTATAAGTGCAATTTTACACTGAATCCATTACTATTAATTTGCTGCACTACTTGCCCGCGCAGTCTTTCACAGAGTGGTTAACCTTTCCGAATCTTTACTTTCTCTCTAAGATGCTCTTTTTATACCCAATCATGTTACTGGCTTGTTGCCAATTAACCTAATACGTTGTGAGATGTTCCACAAGGTTCCTTTTTAGTATTTGTATTTCTTTGCCATAAATTGCGACTTGCATTGTGATGAAAATGGTTCAAAGGTGAAACGAAAATTCCCATTGAAAAAAATTTAAGTGGACTTATTGGGAGCAGATGGGCTTAAAGGGAAAATATGTAACTTAATGGCAAAAAAAAAAAGAATATTTATTCTATGACAAAAAAAAATATATGAATTAGATCTAGATTTGGTGCACTAACATAACATAAAAAGTATAAACTTATCATGCAGAAAAGTAATTAGCTATTCACATTTACATCCACCCCAGACAATGTGATATTCTTTTTATTTTAAGCCCACCAGGTAAAAATGGTAATTTAAACACGTATAAAGATAAACATACATATTTCTTGTCTATAACAACTTTTTTTTTTTTTTTAACTATACCTGCTTGTTATGCTTTATGTCATTGCAATGAACCATATTGTCGTCCCTGTCCGATGAATATCACGTATATCTCCATTTTGATTCCCCCCCCCCATGTATGGAAGGCGGAATTCCACTTTACATACTGGGAGTTATCTTAGTACTGTGGGACCAATTAAATCACTTCAAAATAATTAGCTTTGAGCATTGGTTGTCAGACGCGTCTGTAAAAACACATCTCTAAACGAAGAACCTTGTTCAAAACAATAATAAGAAAACAAATATGAAAATGTTATAAGAACTAACTGCTTGTTAGATTTCGGTTTGTGCTCATAGACGGCAAAATCAAAGCCTGCAGTAGGGCGACCTTCATGGGTATTCCAGAGCAAAACGAGGAGACTCTTGTTGCCACATGAATCCATATTGACTGAATAAAGTATAATTAATAGCAAATATTTAATGCTTGGTAATGAGGCTCCAAACAAAAATTCTTGTTCAATGAATGTTAAAATGTGAACTATTTCATGTTAGCTACATAAGCTATTATAATCATGATAAACCTGTTCATCTCCACACATATTTATGAGAAAAACACTAATCCTGTTGCATTTTTATCCCAGTTAGCGATTTTATGAGGACGTGAACGGAAATATAGTCAAATTGGTAACTTTTGATGATTTGTTCTTCCATGCTAAAATCTGAAAGTCTTTTCCTCTACCTGTAAAATCCCCTTTGTAATACTGTGATTACAAAAACAAGATTCATTCTAACATGTCTTATTCAGAACACATATTGGGAAAAAAAACCAGCAAAAAGAGATGTCGTTTTTTTTTTTTGGCATGTGGTCTTATTTGGTACATGGGCCTAATACGGACGTTTACCCTAATTGTTATTTGTTTAGATTAGCAACAAATTACATGTACTGAATCTGATTTGATTGATTCATTCAAATTCCACTGCATATCTGTAATATTATTAGATAAGAATCAATGCTAAGTCATTAAAAATACAATTTGGGAAATTGTAAAACACAATATATAGGGCAGTAGATTGACAGAGAACTATTGTAGTATTGTCTTTTGTACAATAACTTGGCAACCTGGAGGAATGGGGAAAAGAAGAATGTGCCTAATAGAAAGCAGAACAATATTGGATCATATTATGCTCAATATTGTGAAAGAGAATACTCACTAAGGTATAGTATGTTTTCAGCTCTGTTATTCCCTTAATTGTTGTGGTTCACTCTGTACACTAGAGACAATTAAAACTCTACCTCTATTGAATTGTGTTCCATTAATGTATTAGCCTTAAGAGCACATGAGCTTGTGGTAAAAAATAAATGTGGGTGGTCCATCGAAACTGTGGTACGCCAATGGTGGTTACACTGATGCACACGTCTGTCTTAGCAGTTTTGTGAAAATGTTGCAGTTTACTTTGATACCTGCACTAATCCCTTAAAGGGATATTCTGACCTAGATGTATATTTAGGTGGAATTCTGCTTACCAAGAGTTCCTCTTGAAGACCCATGGTGTAATTTTTCACCTCTGTCCCAGTCTGTAATTATCATTATTATAATTGAAAAGGTGTGTCACTGTCATTGTCACTGCCTTTTAAACCAATTATTTGTTTATAAGATGAGACTTTCCAATGGATGACTATGACTGAAGTACACCTTTAGACTGTAACAACTATAACTATATCACTGGATCAAAAATACATTTTGTAATATCAAAGGGATAAAAGTTTAAGAAATTAATTATTTGCTTTCCTCTGAGATTGTATCTTGTTGTCATACCTTAACAATGCACCTCATACCAAACCATCATCCATTCACATTGAGGGTGATGCACTGACTATCTCAGTTGGACATCATCGCCAAAAGGAACGTTCATAAAAGTATTGTGACGTACATGCCATCTATGAATAAGACAATTTCTTAGTCGCGAAAGAAGCAAAGGCGCTCTATGACATCAGCCAATCTACTGTTCTATTATCATTCTATTGTTGTGACGCTTGAGTCAGGAAAAAGAATCGTTCAGAAATAACGAATCGTTCGTGAACTGCACACTAATGGTTAGCTAACAACATCAACAACAAATTACCACGACAGCTATTGTAAACGATTTGAAGATGGTTAGCATAGCCACTACCAACCTTTGCTACATTATAAACTCAGCCAATGTGTCTTTCTTCTACAACTTACAGCCATGTACTCGACATAATTTGTAATTTGAGAATACTTTGAGCAAGGTATTTCACAATGTACAGTAATGGCTAATATAAAAGGGAACGTTATCAAATTAACTAGCTTGTCATTATTAGCCATGTAGCTAGTTGGTGAGTCTTTGTCGGTTTAACTAATTTCGTTTGTTAACCACAAGTTAACTCTGGTTTGATGTTTACCTTTTTCCAATCGGACAGGTTCCCCCAATGAAGCCATGATAAGAATCCGCCTGAATTTAGAAAAAAATACCAGGTTAGCAAACTATCCACGAACCACTGATTATGGTGCTTTCGAGACAACTGGAAACTCTACCAAAACGAGTTCAGATCATTACGTCAGTTATCTTCAGGGGCAGGTTTCTAAAGGTACGCTGTTTTCCGGCTTTGTTGGATAGGCATTAATGTAAAATGCACGTGAACGTCGATCGGACAATTTAGAAACTCGGTAACCCATCTGTATTGCTCGTTTAGTGGGCTGGATCAAATGGGATAGCTACCATGTTTTGCACCTTTTTTTGTCATTAGAGGAAGAAGCGTAATGCACAGAAAGGACTGAATGTGTTGATTTCATGTCAACTAACCTAATCGTTCAGCATAAAAACGGACTGATTTGACAATTTGTCCGGTTGTTACAGCTATGTCCTCGAGTAAAACGACATATTTTTACATATAAGCTCGTGTAACACCTTATTAATTGTGGGACATGATCTTCTGTGACAATGAGGTCAATGGAACAAGTGCATAAACACTTCAATAGATAGTAATTGAGTAGTTAGTTAACTGGCTAATTAGCAAGTATGACGCAAACAAACATTATAATAATAGTTTTGTACTGGTTCTGTACATTCAGTGCCATTCGTATGTAAATAATTAATGTCATCCCCACCCTGGGTCCTCTTTTGAAGTCTTTAAAAGTGTGTATAAAGCTTTTCTGATTCTGATGTGGTGCTTTTCTCACCTTCCCCTATCCACTATGACTTTATGTAGGCGTCATAAGCTTTCTTTATGTGAACATAATCAATTTTTTTCCCTGAACTGATGGGTTGAGAAAATCCTAGGGAGGTAAATTTGCATCTTTTTGACGAGAGCAAAACCTGTTTGACAGTGAAGGCATTGATTAGTGTCTGGACATCCAGTGACCTGGCTCTCATTGTGTTGATTGCCAGGAGGATCAGGTTGCTGTTGGGAAAGTCTCCGCTCATGTTTTGCAGCTGAGGCAAGAGAAGCTGTGTTCACAGGCCGCTTCAAATCAATGAAGGCATCTTTATAAGGCCTCATTAGTGTTTGTAGATCTTGAGTGTTTTTTATGGTATGCCCTTAAAACCAAAATGTTTTATGTTCCAGGTTGCTTTCCTGTGGCTATCCATGCGTCTTCTCTACACTTTTCTTTCTACCTTAACAAATTAAGGGAACAACGTCAGTGTATAACACCTAAACCTTAGGGATATCAATCTGTCCAGTTAGGAAGCTTAAGCATCAATGTCACCTGTTTTGGTGCAAATGAAAATGACAACAAGTGCACTGGAGAGGCAATAGCGAAACAACCCCCAAACGGTAACGGTTTTGCAGGCGGTCAAAGACAATTGCCCCCTGCTTGTTCTCCCTGACTGATTTCCCACATCTGTCACATGTGCCAATGGCGAACCTGACAACTCTGGTGTTCTCTGGCAAATGCCAATCAAGCTCCACGGTGCTGCCATTAATTATTTACTCACCCGTTATATTTTTCAACCTCTCCCTTTTACTATTTTCTCAGGCCTGGCAGTTTAATCATCTGTTTTTTTCCTCATATAAGATTTTCCTCTTATCTCAAGTTATAATTAGATAAGTGTGTCAACAACCTCACAGTGGAGTGTTTTATTTTGTGGAGCGCTGCACACCGGGGAGGGCTCTGCTCCTGGTGGTTTACCATTGCCGCAGTGGAAGCCACATTGAGAATTTGAATGTATGCGCCTGGCAACAGCACAGCACTGTGTATATATTAGGCTAGCAACCACTTCAGCCTGAAGTAAAAGGGAGGCTGAAGACTTACCTGGGTTCCCGCCACGCTAACAACGCGTTCGGCGCTGCTCCAAATTGTGCCTTCTAAGCCTCCCTTCTCATGGCATTAATGTTGGCACATTTTTCTGGAATTTTCTTGCCTCGGCTGTGCTGTTTCCATTCCGACCCCTCTATGGACGACCAGTCGAAGGGCGAAGATTCTGACGTGGACACGGAAGCCCCTCTGGGTTTTCTCTGCTGTTTACCCGGATCAACGAACCCCCTTCCTGTCTGTGGCCTCTTCTGACTTCTCCTCAATTTCAGTGGAATCGTGCAGTGGGCAACGACTAGACATTATATTTCCCCTCAACAACCACGAAGCCTGCCATCTCAGTGGGATAGGGTAACTTCTTAGTTCACTGAGAAAGTGTACTCTCTCTGCGCCAAGGCCTAGGGTGTGGACAACAATGTTGCCCTCAAAACTGTGTTGATCTCCAGGATGTCTGCAGGCCACACCTCCCTCTGGGTGAGATTGAGGAGGTGGCAGAGTCCGCAGTGGCGATTCTACAGCATGCCCAAGCCTCCGTGGTCTCTACAAGACGCATAATAGCTAACAGTGTGATTACACAGAGGCACCTGTGGCTGTCCCTCATTGCCCCAAAGGGTGCGGAGTCTGCCCTCCTGAATGCACCACTCCGTGACGGGGGGCAGTTCAGAACGGGGGTGTCTGGGGCAGTTGCTCGCTTTGGGAAGGGGGGAAGAGGAAGACTCTTGTCAGCCTTTTCGAAGCCTGCTGTTCTTGCTGCCTCTTCAGCCCTTCCAAATACTCACCACAAAATGTTTGTTGGCATGCGTTCAGCCGAACAGTTTCTGTACGAGTGTGGACTTAAAAGGGAACCTTTCACAGATTACACATTTTAGTTTAGTTTACTTTTGCACAGAAAATCAGAGGTGGACTGGTAAATGTTTTGGTGTGTGGTAGATTATTTAACCTACCTGCCACTGTGACTGGAGAACAAAAAAGTGAATTCTATGCGGGGAATATAAGTGTAAAAAATATCCGCTACAGTACCTGTAGCATATTGATTGCTGAGCATCACTAAAATGGAACCCATTTAGATAATTTTTTCCCCCTGTTGATTACTTTCCAGAAATCCCGCCATCAAGTGAAGAGTCCAGCCATGCAATATTCATTCTAAACATGAATTAATGGCTGACTATGGTAGTAGTAATTCCAACAGACTGTAGTTAGGTGTTTGTTGCACACAATGATTACCCAATGGTGTATCAGATACTGCCCAGGTAGTGGACGAATGGCGCAGGAAGAACAGAACTTTTAATGCAAAAGTAACATAATGTGAGGCGTGTGGAAGTAAACAGACCAAGGCGCAGGGAGGCAGGTTCAGGCAGTCGGTTTATTCCGTTTCACTACCGAACCAACTTGCGTATATGACGCTTCAGATAAAGATACCAAAGTACTCTAGGTACTGACATTTAGACACAGCGTGTAGCTGCACACATAGCACAGGTAACAATCACGGACACGGAGACGAG
>JACXGK010002819.1:0-50665 GCA_016801125.1 Novumbra hubbsi
ATATATATAGTATATCCCAATTATACAGTAGCGTCTTAAAGGTTGCTTGCACAATATATTTTCTATATTGACGTGAAGGACATGCTTTATTTCTATAAAGAAAACCAGCTTTATGCGTCAGGAAACAAATTCTTCGTCTGTTCTGGGAACCTGGAAATCTGTCTTTAATGTGGGCAATGATAAAAATGTTGAAACATTTCATGATGCAATATCTGTGATATTTTACTTGCAATTTTTTTAATCATTTTAAAAAGCAAGCACATTAGATGAAAACATGCAGGGTTTTTGATTTTTACTATGGTTTTCCACAAACGATAACAATTAGCATAGCAACCGCCTGATGCAGAATAACAACGTAAACGCAATTGGTCTATTTTTGAATGGGCGGTCCAAATTCAGTTACCAATCTCCTTCTTCCTCCTACCTACTGTAAACGGACTAGCTTCAGCTAGTTACAGTAGCTAGTTGACTAGATATGTTTTTTGAATACACGTTGGGTGGTGTTTTATAAAATGGATGAGCCGTGGGATTTTGAATTTCTGTCCCGAATTGTAGACGGGTTTGTCTCGTTTCTATCAGAATTTGTGGATGATTGGTTGGCGAATGATATGAGAGTATCCATTTTCAAGATATTGTTTAGCTGGCTTGTTGTCAGTCTCATAGCCATCCACTTCGCTTGGAGAGTTTACGGAAACACTGTAAACGATATGTACTACCGACAAGGTGAGTGTTGTGCTAGTCACTTAACTAGTGTTGTAGTATTTTAATCGAATGGCTGCCATAATCACGTTTAATCCTATTTATTGGTAAATAATAGTGACATGTAGGTTAAATGGCTACTGGACTGGACAATACATTGGCTAACAAAACAATCAGTGGTCAGAATCCACTGGCACTGTAACAGCTTAGGTTGCTATCCAGGCACTAAAATAAAGCTACAGTACCTAAATGTAGAATGCATTGCTAGTTGGTAGATGACAACGCGTATTTTACTCTGCGTTTAGGTACAGGTGGACAGAATGGAGGCACACCTGACTCTGCGCCTCCCCGGAGCGGATGGTAGGTGTTCAAGCTGCCATGTGTTTACTCCAGGTACCACTACACTCCTGACTGCTATTATACGGTCACCGTACTTTTACTCACTGGTCCCTAGACGTTAGATTTTTTGAATATGATTGTGTTTGGTACGGCTAGTGTTGTGAATGGTTTTCTTGTCTGTGAATTTTAATGGAGGAATTGTGCTCGTGTTTTCTATCTGTCAGGGGGAGTGCGGCCGGGGACAACCTGAAGACACATCGCGAGTGAAAAACGGGAAATAATTTATTTGCTACTTGCCCTTGCTATTCATAAAGTGTTCATAAGTGGACAAAGACTTGATAACGTTGTGCCTTTTCATATAGCTGGAGTTCATTGATGAAGGCCTACGGACTTCCTTACTTAGAGCTGAAGACTTTTTGGACTTAACAAGCTCAAGTAATAACCAGTTATACACACTGTGATATGCTTTCATGCAATTTCATTTTAAATACAGTTTTTAAATCTAGCTCATTCGTTTTGTTTGGTGGGACAACAATATTTATCAGACTCAATTTTCATTTATGAAAATAACACAATCTAGATCAGGGGTCTCAAACCGGTTCCACGGAGGGCCGAGTGTCTGCCGGTTTTAGTTTTTTCCTGTAAAATGGTTCCAGGTTCAGACCTAAATAACCAGATGAGGGTAGACCTAACCAATCAGTGACATAATTAATCAATCAAGTACAAGGTAAGAGTGAAAACCTGCAGACAAACGGCCCTCCGTGGAACCGGTTTGAGACACCTGATCTAGATAGACTCAACTGTATCTGAGAATAAGGGGTGGGAGTGACTGCGGTTGTATGCACATCAGCTGTGAACAACGGCTGTGTATAATTTTATTTCAACTTGACCAAGTGATGAGTATTCAGAGACAGGGGCCTTACATCCTCCCCATCTTATGCCGGTATCATACATAATCAGCATGCAGTCACACATGAACCCTGTGTGATTGCCTGCTGATTGCTTGGAAAATGTAAAACCATGAAGGCCAATAATGAATTTTATTTTCCCAGGTTCATATAGGTACCGGCAGGGCTCAGATAATGAAGGCAGATTGATTGCAGATCTTGTAAGCAACTGATGGGTACCAGATATTAAATAACTTTGCCTAGTAGTAAATTTGCTGAGTAGTTACTTGTCATTGTAAAAAATGGTTAAGTCCACAACTAAACACAAAAAGCCATTTTGGCAAATAACACAAATGGAAAACATTGACAGTGCTATTTATTCTCAGTCATAACTGACTGATGCTTTCTAAACAAAGTGTTGATCTCCAGAAGTGCTCCCTGGACACATTGAAAAGCCGCACTTTGACAATACCCGGCAGTGTTCACTGGATTCATACTGACATGTCTGACTAACGTCCAGACACAACTACAGGGATGGGGGGGATGAGCAGCATGTGCACGTCCATCACATTGGTACCAGTTAAGCCAGGTAGGAGGAGCCGCTGCCCACCAGACAGGCGTGAAAAGAAGGTAAAGGAGTCATTGTCTATGAGGAAGCCCTTGGCGTCCAGGCCCTGCGCCTGCGCTTCTTTTCCTAGCCCGGCATCTGTGACCGCCCCCGCTGCCTCGGTTGGACCGTCCTGACCGTCCGTTCCGCCGCTCAGGAACACAGGTCCCTCCGGGGGGAGCTCCATGCCTCCGAGCTCCAGCCCCACTCGCAGGGCCAGCTCTTGGTTCCGACCGCCGCGGCCCTTGCCGGTCAGTTGGACTGTGGGCTCTCCTCCGGCCAGCAGACATGTGGCTCCCCAGCCCTCCGCACGGCCCTCGCCGAGGACCTGCATGGCGCGGCACAAGTCCCAGCTCTCCACGCCCGTCTCAGGCCCCAGCTTCAGGATTTCAGCGGGCAACTCTGTAGGGGGTTCCTCGAGGGAGCAGGCGAAACGAGCCAGCAGGCCGTAAAGACGGGAAACCAACCGGACGTCACCGCACACCCCCGGCGACAGCACCACCGGACGAAATCCGAGCTCCCGCGCTCGCCGCCCTGCACTTTCCAGGGCAATGCTGTTGGAGCCAATCACGGCGTTGAGGTCGCGTGCTGCTCTGTCCGACTGGTCCCCGACCGCCTCCCACCGTGGAAAAGAGCGTCCAAGTACCGCTTTGACTGTGGCAGGAAGAGAGGCTGTGGATAGCCCATAGCGGTCCAGCACTGACAATACCTCCTCAGGCCACACCTCAGTCCACACCGTGGGGCCGCTGGCTATCAAGTCTAGAGGATCTCCGATTACATCAGACAAAATCAGAGCCACCACCTATGAGACATTTTAACAGGGGCATTTTTTTAATTGAATAAATATATGACCGTAATGTAATGTGCAAAAACGTTAATGTCTTCCAGATGTGGTCATTACCTGAGCAGGGTGAGCGCAGTGAGCAAGTCCTCCTCCCTTTAGCAAGGACAGGGCACGTCGTACAGAGTTAAGCTCCTGTATGGTGGCGCCTGCAGCAGCCAGTCGGCGTGTGACATCTTGCTTCTCTTGAAGAGAAATGGGTGGGACCGGGGCAGGCAAGAGTGCAGACCCACCTCCTACACACACACACACACACACAGTACCACTAGAAGATATTTGTGGACACCCTGTAGCTTTAGTTATTCAGATTTAGTAATGCATTGATTGTTAGATGACATAGTTACATTCTTGTTGTAAACTACATTCTGTAATTAACTTACCTGAAATAAGAACAAGCAACAGGTCGTTCTCTGTCAGTGTGCTTGCCAGCTCCTTAATACATTCGGCTGCCCTCAGGGCCTCAAAATCTGGCAGGTTGTGCTTAGCTCCCTCCATCACTTTGATGCAACTTCCTTCCTTCAATAACATCTGGCTAAGGAGACATTAAGACAGAGAAAGGAATTAGTATACCCACCAAGCCCATTCCACCCACAAGCAGTTCAGTTCTTATGTCAACCTGGTTCAGGTTGACATAAGATGTCAGTCCATTTTAACGTCTAATGTACTTCTGGGTCTCATGTCCATTTCTTACTCTTTCCCATGCCTGCGTAGTGTCTCCTGAATCCCACGTGGCACACTGACCACTCCTCGCACCAAGTGGTCCCCCACAATCCTCTCTGCCTCAGCGGCCATACCTAACACAGCTTTGCCAAATCCCACCAGGTGCAGGTTGTTTCGGAGCGTGAAGCTGCGGCCATTAACTCGGAGGGTGTCTCCCGTGCGCTCCAGGCCCCGACGCACAACAACGTCTGGTTGGACGGCTTCGATAGCCGCAGCAAACACCTCCCGTGCTCGCGCGTCCAGCGACATCCTGCACACTGTGGCTCGCCTCACCCCCACAGGGGGAATGAAAAACAAAGGCCGAAACAAAGAAAGAACACGTGCCATCAGGCTGTCTCTGCAGGGACCACCTAGGAGACAGGAGAACAAGGCCAAAACCATGTTTACAGATTACAAGATTTCTAGTAAATTCTAACCACCACTATTAATGTTCCAGCAGTTATAATTTCACTTATTTCTCACCAACCAGAAAAAAACATGCCCAAACGTTTCCAGGAACCTAAAGGGTGACCTTCTGACCCTTGCTTGAGATACGCAACACCCAATAAACCCCATATTCTCCAGCCTGTGTTCAGTTGACAAGACTCAAGTTATTTTTGAGAGAATCATTGTGAGGTTGCCTACCTGTACACAGAGTATGAGGATCCTGTGGATTTCCTCTGTGTGCGAGTTTTATACTTCCAGTCAAGATCAGCAGTAAGGCAGTCTGGCGAAATCTGGACAGGGCTCAACTCGGATGAATGTGTACCCTTTGTGTAATGATTTACTTCACATTGATCAAAAGCTGACCTGTGTGTTTGTCTTTAGACGGTTTGGCGCAGTCAGCGATAATACATGTTAAACCAATCAGTACTGCTGCTCAGTTTAAGATAATGGGAGCACAGTGCCTCTCAAAATTATACATGTATTAATGTCTTACAACATGAAATCCAAATTGATTTAATTAAGAATGCTTGCCACTGATCAACACTTATCAAAGTAAAAATGTAATATACACATTTTGAATTAATTTAATTTAAAAAAAGTTGTTGCATATGTTTTTCTCAGCCTTAGTTCGGTTTTAGGCACCCTTTGCAGTAATTAGAAACATGAGTCTATTTGCCTCTACTAGCTTTGCACAACTGGACACAATTGGTCAAGCTGAATGAGGGCCTTTGGTGAATAGCAATTTAAAAGTCTTATTTGCATATTCTGAGTTGGATTGAGATCCTGGCATTGTATTAACAAAGGGGTTTAATAATTATGCTGTTTTATGACTTTATGTATAATTTACAAATTAAATTTTCATTTTTACATTTTGAAAAGTTTGCTTGGATTAATGGTAAAACAAACGAATTAAAATCCACTGATTTATTTATGGTAAACAATGACATTTGGAATAGTCAACGAGGGTCAATTCTATTGAGAGCTCTGTAGTACAAAACTTTTGATCACCTATCTTGTCTCGATAGCGCTACTTTGACAACCAGTGGCGAAAAATACAGGAACGCGTCTTTAAATGGACTTGAATGTCGTTGAAATTACTTAATTAATATCTATAACGGTTACCCGTCAACTCTGCCCTAGTATAGGCGTATTTCAACCTGAAGGAGTCGATTACGTGAGGTCGATTTACAAACACGGGATTCAATTATTATTTTTGTAGAAACGAATTCAAACTCACCTGCATTGTCATTTGTTTTTTCTTACTTGACGAGAGCATACATTGTATGTCTTTAGTCATAAAAAAATTTATGATTTAATTTCTTCTGCAACCTTTTTGATTCAATCCTCAATTAATGAAGAACGTATTCGTTGATACATTTAAATTCTCCATTTGAAGGGATTGACGTGAGCAAAACACTAAGATACAAAACATCAACTGACCCTAACGCGATAGTTGTTTTATGTATCGCGAGATTTATTTATGCGCGAGTCAGTGGAATTTGCGCGTAGCCGACGTATATCGAAGGCGGTGCTTTTTCATGACTCGGATAACAAGTATCCCAGGCGGGATTTCTTTTGAATTTTTGAAACACGAACTTATATTTTTACTCAATTGTAACGATCGTATTATAACAACTATTGAAATAGTTCATTTGATATTAGAGTCAAGTGGAAAACGAGGGTCTGCGCCCCCTCAATCAAAGAGGCCATCATGAAACTGACGGACAATGTGCTGCGGAGTTTCAGGGTTGCAAAGGTTTTCCGGGAAAATTCGGACAAAATCAACTGCTTTGATTTCAGCTCAAATGGGGAAACCATAATTTCTAGCAGCGACGATGATTCACTAGTTTTATACGACTGCCAGGAGGGAAAGTAAGACAATAAATTCATTTCAATCGAGTTTTACCGCACTGCATGCTATTACGATAGGCCGACCCCTGTCTGTGCTGTAGGTAGCTGGCATCTTTTCCGCTTGTGGGGCCTACTATGCAGTATGCAGAATCCCCGGGCTCGAGTTTAGACTCTAGCGGAGTTTGAGTGAATCGGATGTACCGTATGTTTTGGTAGTAGATGAGAAGTTCCCCAACAAAACGAACACCTGTATGTTATCTCATTTATGCACGAGTTTAGTAAGGTTAATTGTGAGGGGTAATTTTGAGACATTGGGAGGTAAAAAGCTAAACTAAAATATCAAGTGTTTGGGGCTGCGGGATATGATTCATATTAGGATTTTTCGTGATATGATTCATATTAGGATTTTGCGAGATACATTGACTTGTCACGAAATGTGTGCCAGAAATGTAACCGGTATTTTCTTTCCGTCCTCTGCTGATCCAGACCCAAACGGACCCTTTACAGTAAGAAGTACGGAGTGGATCTGATCAGGTACACACATGCAGCCAACACCGTGGTCTACAGCTCCAACAAAATTGATGGTATGTTAGTGCGTATGACGATCAGACGATATGTAATCGGTAGGGATCATGAATAGTGTTCCTATGTAATTCTTGCTTTACGTCTTTTCATTCACCATGTGCATATAGTAGATTGTTCACAGGGATTTCCCGACATCCTGTTGGGGTTGACGTCAGACCGACACCATGAACTTGCACACCCTGGCCTGAGGTAGTTGTTTGTACAGTTTGAGGGTCCGTGATTCTGCCCGATAAAGGAGCTAACTGTACAAGCCACTGCCTTGCCTAAGGTGGAGCCCACTCATCCAACCTGGCTAGTACTCAGCGCCTCAAGGATGGAGAGCTCTTCCTGTACCGTAGCAGTCTAATTTTGTGATGCCATGCTGTCCCTGACCCCTTTCTTATTGATCATTGCAGACACTATCCGGTACCTCTCCCTCCATGACAACAAGTATATCCGCTACTTCCCTGGACACAACAAAAGGTGAGAACCCCTGCAGAGACAATCAGTGTTTGTGCCTGCATTAATGTACAAATATTGCAGACAAATATATACATTGCTATTTACAGAAAAACCTTTCCAATTTGAACTACCAAATATTACAAATTGCAAAACCAATTTTAAGTGAATATTTCGTTTTTTATTCAACAAATTACATGGACAAATCTATAGACAACCTGGAGCAAGGTTCACAATTGTTGATAAAAGTCATTGCAGACAAATGTTTTACTCGTCAGTTAAAACGGTACTGATCGGTGTGCCAAAGAGTAGTTCAGGCAGCCTTCTTAGTCTCCTGCGGTTGGGTCTTCCTATGTTTACCCTCAACCAAATCAAGTGTTTAAATGAATGAACCCAATGCCTACTAGAATGTTTGGGGGATGTCCCATTCCCTCTGGTCACTGTGCTAACGTTGGTGTTGGGGAGGGTTTGATTGTGTGCAAGACATCATTAAATTGTCCGAAGTTTTTTTGGCCTGTCTAAATGAAACTTGAAATAATTATGCAAATATAGCATGGCTTAGAATCAATGGACACGTAATGTTTATGTGTTTGTTTTATTTTTCTTTGGTTGTGCTGCCATTTGACCTTACATTTCTGATTGTTTCAGAGTGACAGCTCTGTCAATGTCTCCTGTGGATGACACGTTCATCTCAGGGTCTTTAGACAAGACAATCCGGCTGTGGGACCTACGCTCTCCAAACTGCCAGGTTGGTTCCAGGCCTGCCTGTCTTGATGACTCCTTAACACTGCAGATCGTTGGACTTCGGTGTTATTGGAATGAACATGTGTATATCCTGTCTTCTATCTCTACCAGGGCCTGATGCACCTACAGGGGAAGCCAGTCTGCTCCTTTGACCCTGAAGGTCTGATTTTTGCTGCTGGAGTCAATTCGGAAATGGTCAAACTGTACGACTTACGGTCCTTTGACAAGGTTTGTCATTTTTTTAGTCATCTTGTGACTGTTTGTGGTGGGGCTGGGCGATATGGCCAAATTAATTATCTCAATATTCATTTGATATCGATAAATATCATGTGGTATACTGGGAATTTCCAGTGTGTTAGTCCTTGAACTTTAGAGTGTTAAGTTTAAACAAAATGTGTTGAATGCAATGCTGTTGGATCCTGCACGGCAATGTGTTTCCAGGTAGAGTCCGTTATCTACTCAAACATTGGCAGGGGGTATTAAATTAGATCACACACAAGTAAACTAATAAAGGGAAATGGAGCAGGTGAGCATTTCCACATTCAGATCCGTCATTTTCAACAGCAATAAAAAACTGAGCTGGTTCGTGTGATTATAGTATGCAGATTTCTTCTTTTTCTTTTTTTGAGAAGTTGTGGGTACTCACTCATCCCTAATTTTGTACATAACAAAGCTCTATGTAAAATACAGGTTATCTCTGTTGGACATTATTATTATTGTAATTACAATTATCTTAGAATGTTATGACCAGAGCAAACAATTCAAGTCAATATGGAATAGATGCTCCCTGGTCTCTTATTCTTTCCAGAAGAAAGCAGTGACCTCACTTTTGCTCACCCTTTTATTGTCCTGCCTTTCCCCGCTTGTCTTGGCTTCCCTCTCTATCCCTAAAGGAAAAAAGACCGATATAGTATTTATTTAAATAAATAAGTTGTATTACAATTAATGAAAAGCCCTTTTGAATGCTGACCGAAAAACAGTTGACATCCTCTCACCTCCATGTGCATTTATTGCATTTGAAACAACATGGATTCATGAGATTTGTGGCAAAAATGTCATTAATAACACGTGACAATGTTGGATCTGGTAAAGTTTTAGGTCACTTTCCACTGTGAATGTGTAGCATATTAAATGCAATGGAATGTAACAAGTTGACATTATTGCAATGCCGTTGGTTTTTTAAAGTAAAAAAATCATGCAATTCTATAATGCAAACAATCTGATAACCCCGCAATAATCCTATTCATATTTGTGTACAATTTATTAGGACTTTGCCTACTTAAAAATAATCATTCAGATTTTTATTTAAAAGGTTCAAGCTTGTATTAGTAAAAACAAGCACTCTTACAAAAATTTTTCCCCCCTATGTTTTGCTTTTTTTAAACAAACTGTTAGAACTCGAATGTCCAGCTTTATGTCTGGACTTGGTCAGTCAAACTATAAAGTATGATGTTGTTTTGATCACGCCTGTCACTCATCCCAATTTGTTAAGTGAATAACCAGAAAAAAATACGGAAAGGAAATAAGGAAAAATAGAACAAAATGAATAGATGACTATTGTATTCTTAAAATATCCCAATTCCGTGACGGCCCAATAACTAAGGAAAGTAAAAGCTTTCACCCTATAAAACTGCAGGCACACTGAACAGCATTATCTAGTAAGAAACATAGATGCAGTGCAGAGCAAATAGTGAAAGAATAGTGAACATTAGGGCGTGCTGTTTGGGACAGGATGGATTAAGAATATTAAGCCAGCAGACAATGTGATGACTAGTAAACATTTGGTTCCAAATTTCAGAAACTATTGTAATATGCAAATTCTGTAAGACAGTGGTTGGAACAACACGCAACAACGCAACAAAACGTTTTTCAACACCTGTGACAGCGTCAGGGGAAATTGCGTTAAAAATGTGTGGCGGAAGTGTCTCTTGAGAAACACCCAAATGCATTGAAACCCAGACCAGCCCAACTATCACCAGGGGCGGGGAAATGTTTGATGACAAATATGCACGGTCATAACAGTTGATCAATAGAAGCTCATTTATTTTATTAAAATGTCTATAGAAAGTGGAAAAATAGCCTCTAGAACATGGCCTAACAAAATGATATAGTACTGGCTATAAACATTCACAAAAGCAGATCATCCTTCTTGAAAAATCAGAGACACTCGCAAACTGAGGTGAAAAGTGCAGTAATTTAAATTCATTCAAATGTTTAACAGTAAAAACGTAATTCTGAAAAACGTACATTACCAAAAGTGGACGCTTTGTATTTATTCGGTTTACATATTCAGAATAATTGATTCCAACAATACATTACTTCAAGTATTTTATTCAATATTTTTTTATTTTGGAGGAGCTAAGACTGCTGTACTGTCGTACCACACATCCCTACTTCTGCAATAATCCGTACTGCAAATGTATCTCATAAATGTAACATGCAATGACTAATTGACATCCATTTTCTCTGCACATTTACAACTTACTAATGGCTAAGCACCGTTGTTGAATGAAAGCCTACCGTCTGATCCGCTTGTTGAAGCAACAATTTCCTCCTTTAGGGAATTTCTTCATCCATGACTTCTGTAATACATTTTGTGTTTTTGTCGTGATGAGAATGTTGTTTTATTGCTGTTGTTTTATTGCTCGGCCCAAATTTGGGTCTCTTAGATGTTGTAAAGATTTTAGTGTTGAAATAAGACTCTAGTGTGGATGCGGTACAGACAGCAGTATTTTCTCCATGTTGTGTTTTGCATTTCTGTATTTCCAGCTCGGGCTCAGTGGTAGATGGTCTTTAGAAGTAATTTTTTGTCTTCTGCCTCTCCCTAGGGTCCTTTTGCTACATTCAAGCTTCAGTACGATCGCACCTGTGAGTGGACAGGACTGAAATTCAGCAACGACGGGAAGCTCATCCTTATCTCAACCAATGGGGGTGCCCTCCGCCTCCTTGACGCCTTCAAGGGGGCTGTGATGCATTCGTTTGGGGTAGATCTCGATCATTTATTCAGACACCATTGGATTCTCTCCAACTCCTAAACGCCTCTCACGCTCAGAGCGTTTTTAAAGACGCTGTCAACTCTGTCCTGCAGGGCTACAACAACAGCAAAGCGGTGACGCTTGAGGCCTCCTTCACGCCAGATTCTCAGTTCATTATGATCGGTGAGTCCAAATCAACTGGCAAGATGAGCTGACTACTTTTTGTAAAACTGTACTGCTCCAAAAGTGGGGTGCAGTGACTGTTATGGAGGAGTATTGATCTATATATCTACACATCTGTCTTCAACAAGAGGGGTTTTCTCTGTTCTTTTGAATGCCAGAACTGACACTAATAAGCAGGGAGGCTTTCTTTGCGATCCTGTTTTGGGACCTAATAAACAAAAAACATATTCAACTAATCCAGCTTCCGCCAATAGGTTTATGCCATGTATTATACATGCATATGTAGGAGATAATCTAACCTATAGAGGAAAGTGGTGAGCTCACACATGATGAATTAACCGACACATCAATTAAATCTTTCTAAAGTAAAAAAAAAAAAAGTTTCTTTAAAAGAGTTGGTTTCCAGTCGCTTTTGGTCACTATTTACAAGGTTGTATTATTTCACTGCTCTGGGTAAAACTTGAAATAGATATGACTTTGAAATACATTATGTTTATACAAGGTGCATGCATGGCCTTCGATATGATTTTCTTCTCTTGTTAAAATAAATCACAATGTTCATTCTTACTAATTGATCATCACTCAAACATTTGTTGAATAGTTTGTATGTACTTTGCATTGTTTTGTCTGCTATGTTCAGATTGAAAAGTACGGAATCACCACCTTGAGTTGTATGTAACCTCTGTGAGATTCTAACCCACATCCTTGGTGTTGGTAGGTTGAGGCACAAAAGACCACTGCATTGCTTATTTACAATGCTGTCATAAACTGGTCACGATTACCATGAATAAAAGTAACCCCAACTGGTCATTAATTACCAAATATACCGTGTGAAGACTGGCAATGTCTTTCAAAAAGGAGCATGATGGACAGCAAGGCAGAGTAGCTCCCTATACCCTTCTGCATGTCACTCTCCTACACCTCCAGGATAAGCCATGTCACAACATCACTAGTGAACAATGTCACAGTTGTGTTTGCAATGCCAAAATAACCTGGTCTTAAAAAATTAAAGGAACACGTAATCATCACGGTATATCACAGTCATATAATCTGTCCAGTTAGGAAGCATAAGCAATTGTGAATTAATTTAGCCTGTTTTGGTGCAAATTAAAGTGGCAACAGTTGTACTGGCAAGACAACCCCCAAAAAGGGAATGGTTTTGCAGGTGGTGGCCACAGACAATTGCTCTCTCTCCTTATCGTTTCTGACTGATTCTTAAGTTTTCTGTCCTTGTCACAACTGGTATCATGAGACAGAACCTGCAGCCCATTGAGGTTACGCAGGTAGTCCAGCTCCTCCAGGATAGCGCATTTATACGTGCCGTCGCCATATGGTTTGCTGTGTCTACCAGTTCAGTCTTAAGAGTATGGAGAAGATACCAGGGGATGGCCGTTACACAAGGAGAGCTGGACAAGGTCGTAGGTGGGCATCAACCCAGCAGCAGGACATGTATCTGTCAGAGCCCTACAACATGACATCCAGCGGGCTATTGGTGTGCATGTTTCTGATCAAATGGTCAAAAACGGACTCCATGAGAGTGGCATGAGGGCCAAATGTCCACTTGTGCTCAATGCCCTGTACCATGCAGCTCGATTGGCATTCACCAGAGAATATCAGAATTGGTGTGTTCGCCATTGGTGCCCGGTTCTTATCACAAATTTCACAGCATGTGACAGACGTGAAAGTCTGGTGGCGCCGTGGTGAAGGTTATGCTGCCTGCAACATCATCCTGCATGACAGGTTTGGTTGGTCAGTGATCGTCAGGTGAGGCAAGTCTTTGGAGGGTTGCACAGATTTCCATGTAGTAGCCATTGGTACCCTGACTGCTGTTAAGTACCGGGAGTACCACTGGTGCAGTGGGCCCTGGGTTTTGCCTGGTGCAGGACAATGCCCGGCCTCATGTTGCTAGAGTTTGTTTTCAGTTTTTGGATGACGAAGGCATTGATGCCATTGACTGGCCCCTTACGTTCCCCAGACCTGAATCCAATTGAGAACCTTTGGGACGTTTTGTTTTTGGTGCATCCAACGCCGCCAAGTAGTGCCACAAACACTACTGATTCACATTGAGTAGCTGTGATGAAATTCAAGCAAGTTGGAACAGCTTGTGCTTTCAATTGTTCATTTTCAGTTTGAATCCAGCACATAATGGGCAATAAAGATTTTGATCTTTAATAATTTTATTTCCATCCAGACCTAATGTCTGATTTAAGTGTTCCCTTAATTTGTTTGAGCGGTGTATTGCCTCAGTGCATGGGAAAATGAAGACATCGTGGCCAAAATGCCAAAGACAAAACGACAAATGCCAAAGACAAAAAAGGTGTATTGTGTGCTAAACATTTCAATTTGTTTTGCTACTTTCTGATCATATTTCTTTTAACTCATTTATGTTACTGTGAAACTTTTTTGCATCATTGATTGTAGAAGATGTCTTTATTGATCACACTTGATTTTGATTGAAATGATTTACTGTTAATTGTTATGGGTAATGTACCATTAGAGATTTTGCCAAATATGAAAACAGTGAAATAAACTGTAACAGATTACTGTTAGCACTTCAAAGAGTAATTTTAAAACGTGTGTCATTGTTTGGTCTTGGACTCACTGATTGTTACAATGACTTAACTCAAAGAATTGTATGTAAATGAATGTTGTGTTTTGATGACTTAACAAATTAGTTGTATTTCACCAGAAACTTGCTTTGCATTACTGATTTTGTGGTTAAAGATGTTTGCAAACCAAATTAAAGCAAAATCAGTTGTTTTGAGTGCAAGATGTATTGACAAGTTTGAACTGTTTGCAGTTTAGTACCAAGAGTTTTGAA
This sequence comes from Novumbra hubbsi, assembly GCA_016801125.1. Classification (NCBI taxonomy): domain Eukaryota; kingdom Metazoa; phylum Chordata; class Actinopteri; order Esociformes; family Umbridae; genus Novumbra; species Novumbra hubbsi. Next base: position 14,117 of record JACXGK010002819.1, read on the forward strand.
ACATTGCACCATAATATTGATAATGGTACCAAAACGACTGTAAAAACCCAGGGCAGGTGGACAGTGCTAAAACAATGTAGCCTGTCCAATGAACTGAAAAGGGAAGTTTGAAGGGTGGAGAGAGTTTTATGCGCAATCCTATAGAATTAAGAATGAAACTATTCCAGCTTTATACACCGAGCATTTGAAGATTTCCCACCATTAGATTAACAACAGACTTCCAAGCAGTTTTACATTTTAGTGAAGCAACATATAGCATATACTTCATTATAATGCTGTGGTATGTGAACCTTGTGTAGTATTATTAAATGGTCTGGAAAAAGGCCTTTGCGTGCAACATGTTTATGTAATGGTACACATTTTTCATGACTGCTAATATTGGTGGAATATTCAAAAAAAAAAAAAAAGATTGTGAATCAGTCCAAAGAGGCGACTTCAATGTTTCAATATATTGTTCCTATGAAATATTTGCAGGTGTTAATGTAATTGCGGTAAATTCCATAGTTTTGACTTGTGCTTGAGCAGCAAACACTAAGGTGGGCTGTGAGTATTTTTCCAACTGTGAATCCTCTTTCCATTCTTACAAGTCACTGGAATCTTCTAGTTTAACCAAAACTAGACCCACTGCAGTTCTGCTCCATCGTTTTGTCTTGTCTAATGGACGGTTGTGTTCCTCAGGCTCGGAGGACGGCAAGATCCATGTGTGGAATGCAGAAAGTGGGATGAAGGTGGCGGTTCTTGATGGGAAGCACACGGGTCCCGTCACCTGCCTTCAGTTCAACCCCAAATTCATGACATTTGCCAGTGCCTGTTCCAACATGGTAAGAGTACTACGACTGATGGGGAAAATGTTCTTACAGTATCAATGGTTCGTATTAAGTATGTTTTGTCCCCTCCAGGCATTCTGGCTACCCACCATTGATGATTGAGTGGTCGGTTGATTGTACAAGGAAAAGAGAAGCCCGGAGTACGTCACTAAAGGAGCCAAGAGGTGCACCTCCAGTTTTAGGAGATTCATCCATGGCGCACATGACCAATCGAATTGATTGTAAATATGTAGGACTTAAGGTATATACATTGTGATTTGTGTTCTTTTTCTATTTGTAACATTAAATGTCTTTGTTTTTTAATTCTTGTTGAGACTTCTGTGTGAGAACGTATATCCATTGTTCTTAATTTGAGGTTCTACCTACACCTGACCACTAAAGAACAAGATGTCATTAGCACTAACTGGCTAGTTTAACCCATCTGAAACGTCTCCTGTTTTCCTAATGGGATGTGACTGTTTGTAGACTCATCTCATCTGATGGGTTTATCAGAGCTGTTTCCTGGAGTGGTGGGCCTAAGTGGCTGCTCCCTGGGTTATATTCTGGTTTCCAACCATTTTAGCCTCCTCCTTTTTCCTTGATCTATTTGGCAAAAAAGCATACAATCTTCTTTAAAAGAAATTAATCTCTACCAGAATGTTTTTTTTATTTTATTTTTTATAAATACTGAAGTGTCTTGAAGTGTTGTCGCCTCAAATAATTGGACTTGTTAAAGGTAGGCAAAAAGTGAACAGAAAAACCACAAAGTGTAGAAATATTTCTGGAATCAATGAAAAAGTTAATTATGTGGCCAAGAAATGTTAGCCAGCATTACAGTACTGTTTATGCAGTGACAATGAAACAACACTGACTTCAACCATGTGACATACGTCAAAGGTAAGGCTTTGCTACCTTTTTGTCAGCCATTCAGTTTTTTTTTTTTGTGAGAGATTGATAGGTAGCTAATGGTATTCGGGAGATTCTGTGTTAATTACTGATAGTACACAGGTGGACACTGGATACATCTGGTTCGAAGGTAGGCACACTTTTCCAGTTAAGTGGGTGAGCCCCCCACTTTATGTAATCTAATATCTATTATTATAGTCACCCTATAACTCCTACAGTTCTTGCACTATGGAGACATGACAGGTAACAAAATGTGTGTCTCGTTTTTGATTGTGTTGCTATTGTTTTGCTGCAAGGTTTAGGAAATCTTAAAGTTTTTGTGGCCAAAAACATAGCCACAGTGGCCATGGGGAAGTTAGCAACGCTGAACGTCGGTTGCCTAGCAACCTACGTAAACAAACTTCCCAGAATGAGACCATGCAAATGGCTGCCAGATCTGAAGTTTGCAAGTAATGCTACCTAGCTACAGTACTGTTCAGCAGTGATTATAAAATGGCACTGACTTCAACCATGGGACTTACTTTGTCAAAGGTAAGTGTAACACGGGTCACATAATGAAGAAAACGTTCTGTGAAATCTAAAAGGATAGTTATGTTTGTTTCAGCCAATCAGGATTCCACAAATTATTATGTCCCGCCCCTGAATTACAGAGTCAGTTGAAGTTGCTAGCAGCAATTTTTAAGACATTTTATTTTAGCAAGCCTCACTAGATTGATTTACCTTTACTGAACGAAATATTAAAATAAGTATGTGAAAAAGTAAGAAATATCTTAGAGGATAAAATAAAAAATCGGATCGTTGTTGTGCAGACTAGTTTTATTCGTCTCTGTTAGCAGACCACTTGGTGAGTAAAATTTAGTTATGAGGCTGACATCTCGACATGGCACTGGCTGGACAATGCTAACTGGACCCTTTGTTAGTATATGTAAATTGTGCAGTTGAAGCTAATTGCTAGCGATCAAAATCAAAAGAGTTCAAATATAATGTTATAATGCATAAAATTGTGCTAAACAATATTTGTGCTAAACAATTATTGTACAAAAATTACTTATGAAGACTGCTTACCTGCTATGTAAAGTGTGACGCCATTTCAAGGTTCCTCTCTGAACTAGGCAATATGTGGCCAAGTAAGATATTTTGTAAATATAATATTTCCTACTTATTTTCTGATGTTAGGTAGGTAATCCATAAATCTAATTTAAGTATTGGCCTGTTCATCCTATGCACAGGTCAGGTTTTATATTAGAATTGACGTTTGATGGCGAGCCTACCCATGAAGATATAGATGTTTCTTTGGACCCGGTTAAGAAGACCTAGTGCTTAGGAACATTTCATCCTGTTCATTGTGTGTGTGTGGGATCTGATCACCCCACCTGTGCAGTAGGACAGTTGTGTGTATGTGTTATAATCAGGAAGTTGTACTTGCATATTTAGATTTCTTTTAAGATGTTCAAAATTAATTTATTTTCAGTTATTCATTAATGTCTATGTTACATTTTGGACTTAACATATATGTTTACAACTTAATATAATTACTCCTCCTGGTCTCTAGTTTGTTGTATTCCATCTTTATTGCTCCCTCTTAGCCTTGTGGGTTCCATTGTGCTGTTAGTGCGCTAGACTAAGCATATACTACATAAGGCTGAAGCTGTTTTGCTACCTTTTTGCCAGCTATTCAGTCTTTTTTATGCGGGAGATAGGTAGATAGGTAGCTAGCTAGATAATGGGACATGGGTTGTTGACGTGACATGGCATTTTCACAGCAGATAAAAATAAGTATAATTATTATTGTCATAATTTAAAATGCAGTAAATGGTTAAACATGTATTTCTTTTTCATGAACCTGTTGTTCTAAAAACTGCATTGCTATTAGATTTATTTTTTGCCAAATGTCAAAATTGTCCAATGGTGTGACACTCAAGCATGGTGTAATACATTATAACGTTTAGAAATTAAAAAGAAAACCATAAAGATGTTTATAAATACCCCATTTTAGTTAATGGCAATAATGTTTTTCATTAATATATTTTGAAAAGCATAGGAACTTGATACAATTTGTCACAGAAAACCATGTCCTATGGTGTGATGCTATATCCTGATTTTAAAATGGGCAATTCCAAGGACAAATATTTTTAGTTGAAGGACCTCATTCAAAGCGATGTTACTGAAGACCCCTGTGAAAGCCCCTGACATCTGCACATGGTACGTTTTTGTTTCAAAATCTTTCAAATAATGAACTTTCTTTCAGACCACTGAAAGTGTTAAGTTTTGTTGTCCTTTAGTGTAAATGCAACAACGTTAAATATTTGTTGTTGTTTTTGCAGAAAATGTTAGAAAGTGTCAGGAAAATAATTAACAAATATACTTCACTATTTTTTAAGAGACAGAAAGAATTGAGGAAAGAAGTGAGTGGACACAAAGGTATAGAGAAAGAATTAACAGGGATCAACGCAGAAGGGAGGAGATCCTAAGAGAATGACGCAGAAAGTCAATAGAATTGAAATGTTTCCTTGAAAAATGCAGCCAAATATAATTCGCACATCTTACTGAATATAGATTCATTATATATTTTCATTATATATATATATGAATATATGTATTCATTATTGTGCCACATTTTCTGGGAGAAGTATTGTGGATATTTGTTTTTTTAGTTTGCTTGATTGTTTTTAGAAGGTAATGTATTATCTATAAAGTTTTTAAACAGGTATCATCAAAAGAAGGCTGAGGAAAGTGTGGAAACCTTCAGTATTAACTTGCTGCTAAATAGAAAGAAGATTGAGTTACGCAAAAAGTGCAGGGCAAGAGAAAAGGCTCTCAGTGCAATTCTAAACATGACCCCACACTCTCCAGAAAGCTTACCGGAGGAGGAATTGGCTGAATTACCAGTGGAACCTCCAGTGGAGCCTCTTCAAGTGTTACCTCATCAACCAGTGGTACCCCCTAATGTGGAAAGATATACTCCTCCTTCACAGAGGTTACACCATCAGGATGGAAAAACCAAAAAAAAAGAATGAAAACTTACAAGACTGCAGAGGGAAAATAAAATATTGAAAGAATTCATCACAATCGAAAAACAAAGAAAAATGCATCGCCTTGTAGAATTTAAGGCTAAAAGGCAAGTGAGCGAGTAATTTTGAGAGCCAAAAGAGAAAAAAAAACAGCCACCGATGAGAGACGAGAAGTTGTGTCCTTCTTGACAAGAAATAAAAACAGTACACTTCTGGCTGGTAAGAAATACACTGTTGAGCAGGGTAATCTCTAAGAGACCTCTACAGTGACTACTGTAAAGACTCCACTAGGTTATATTCAATGTCAAAATACATAAATGTTAAATAATCTTTTAAAATCAACATTTGAATATGTATGAATAATATACAAATTATTTTGTCTTGAATGTATGTGCCGTGAACATTTATTTTGTTAATGAGAAAGGATATGTATATATTTTGAAAACATGTTTGATACTGTTTGTATTGTTAATTAAAATTAAATGTTTTTTCTTATTCAAAGATTAAATAAAAATACTTTATTGCAATACCTCTCACTTACTCTTTAATGTGATCACTACAATTTCTGTCCTTTAGTGTGACACAATGTCCTATGGTGTGACACACATTAATGTGCAAAAAAAGTGTTTTTATCTAAGAATATCTTAATAAAAACAGTTGAGTGTTTCATAAGAGTAGATATTATCATCCTTCATCTTGATTTGGTATAATGTTCAACAGTTTTGCAAGAACAACAGTAAAGTTTCACTCATTTATTGAAAAAGCCCAACAAGTTTAAGAAGTCATGGGAAGAAAGTAGTGTTATTCATAATTTCATCTTAAATAAATAACAGTATATGCGAATAAGTGTCTAACAATTAAAATCCATCTCTGTCATTCAACTTGTATGTTATTTAGGACTTTTTACGAAGAATTGTATTTGTCAACTACCCACATATCTTTGTATTTGGGAGATGGCCAGTTAAATACCAGGAGATTATATCTGTTAATTTACTGCCAGTACACAGCTGGACAACAGACAACGCTGCTGCAACAGCGACCCCACTTTACAATTTCCATGGAATTGTACCTTTTCTAGTTATAATATAGAATAATCTATGTTTATGGAAATGTATATTTTAAATGATAAACTATTTTAAAGAAAAAGTAATTTATAATACACTGCTCCAAAAAATTATGGTAACACGTAATCATCACGATATAACACCAAGTCAATACAACTTGGGGGATATCAATCTGTCCGGTTAGGAAGCCTAAGCGATTGTGAATCAAGGTCACTTGTTTTGGTGCAAATGAAAGTGTCAACAGGTGCACTGGAGAGGCAACTGCAAAACAACCCCCAAAAAGGAATGATTTTGCAGGTGGTGGCCATAGGCAATTGCTTCCTGACTGATTATTCTATAGTTTTGCATTTCTTTGTCCTTATTACTACTGGTAGCAAAATGAGTTTTCTGCAGCCCATTCAGGTTGCACAAGTAGTCCAGTTCCTCCAGGATGGCACAAGCCTTTTTGCTGTGTCTCCCTGTACTGTCTCAAGAACATGGAGGAGATACCAGTTGACGGGCTGTTACACAAGGATAGCTGGACAGGGCCGTAGAAGGTGAGTTTGGAGGTAATTCTGTTGCGCTCTGGCAGTGCTCTGCTTTTCTGAGCCGGTAAGAGGATCACCTGAAAGGCAGTATTATCATTGAGAGACTTAGAACTGAAGAACCCTACATCTCTTTAAGTTGTAGCAATGTTTATAGATACATAAACAAATATATGAACACAGATATACAGTGGACATTAATCAGAATAGTATTACTAAGTGCATTTATATATTCCCAGAATATCATTATTATTATACTTTATTGGTAATGCTAAGTAAATAAAATAACAGAATACCATGTAAAGTACACGTAGGTACAGTTGTGTTTCACATTTACAGTTCAAATATGCATATACCTAAACATAACATGGACATAAACTAAAATCCTCTTTTAGTTTCAGTGCAGCTGTTTAGAAACGCGTAAGTACAGTTGTGTTTCACATTTACAGTTCAAATATGCATATACCTAAACATAACATGGACATAAACTAAAATCCTCTTTTAGTTTCAGTGCAGCTGTTTCTAAACAGTATGAAGGTGGCTTGATGTGGTGAGCGTAGTTTTATTAGTTATTCACTGTTCTGTACATCATTTTGCCTCATAAACACAGACTAGAAATAAAATCTAATTGTACTGTTGCTCTTAACACATCGCTGGACAGCGTGATAGAGAAACATCAACATCATACACTGGCAGTGTTATAAATATTAGAAAGTACCCAATACACCAGTCTGAACGTCAACAGTGAAGAGGCGACTTCAGGATGCTGTCTTTTCCCTCCCCCCATTTTTCTCTGTTCAGTGTTCTTTTGCCAATCTTAATCTCATCTTTTTATTGGCTAGTCGGAGATATGTCAGTTGAATTGTAACCAAATACTTTCATAAATTTCAATGTACTTTTAGAGGCATGTGCGAGTTATATTAATGAAAAGGCACCTGTCACACCTCCTGATGCAGCAGCACCCCCTTCTGGCTCATCTGCGCTGTTCGACACACACTGCACCTATACTGTACTTTGCAGAATATTGACAACATAATTATTTTTAAATCATATTTTAAATCAAAGTAAAATGTGGGTGTATGTTACCTAATACCGAATACAAGACACCGATTGTGATTAACTGTGATTTTAGGTCAAAGTCTTTATTACGAAGTGCACAAAATAAGTGTCCTTCTGAGTAGTGAAATTTGAGGCATCTAAGCAGTAGTATTAAGTAAAATATGAGTTTTTTTATTTAGATAATAAACTAAATATATACATAACAATGTAAACTAGCAGCAATTCCAAAGATTGTAGAAAAGGGATAATGTCAATAATATTAAATATTATAAGAATAAGTATAGTAGTGCCTATGAACAGTATGTTCAAATATGCTATTGTGCATTGAATGTGTATAGAATGATCTTAGAACTTTTGAAATGTTCATGTGATCATTTGTCCTGGTTTAGACATTGTCTGTAGGATGGGAGGAGAAGATTGGAGGTGTGATGTAGGGTGGAAGAAGGGGATCGTAGCTCTTCCATATTTGTGAATATCAATGGTCAAGAATCTGATCCCCACAAGCAGGAACATGTATGTCTGTTGGTAGAAATCAGCAACACTTCCCTCACATTTGCCCTATTGATGTCACCAACAACAATAAAAGCTGCCTCAGGGTGAGCGTCCTCTAGGCCATTAATTATTCCGTCAAAACGTATGGATTACCTGACACCGTATGGATGTAGATATACATAGAAATAGCATAAATTATTTTCATTGTACAAATAAATTCATAAAGCTTACACTTGTGACATACTTAAAAAGACAGGTAGTAATACAAATTAACAATACTTTACACCTGTGATTCAAACGAACAGGTTCATTTGTAGGAAAAACATTGAGAATATTGATTTAAATGAGTCATTTTACCAAATATTTAAATAGCCACTATCAATGGGTCACTATCATCTGCTAAATCATTGATAGTACACATTCTAATATGTCCCCATAGTACCAATTTCTTGCATGGAATAGCCTTCATTTCTCAGAACAAAAATATACTTAAGTTTCAGAATAAAGTACTTTGTTTCTGGCCATTGTGATCCCGTAATCCAACCTACAAACATTGATGTTCCAGATACCAAACAAGTGTAATGAAGGCCAGTTTGATTGCTTCTTTAACAGCACAACAAGTTTCAGCTGTGTTAACAGAGTCACAAAAGGGTGATGGTTGCTTATAATGGGCCCCGACCAATGTAGATATTCCATTGAAAACGTAGCGGCGCAGGTGCTGGGGCGACGGCAGGTTGCGGAGCAGGTCCCAAACCAGGGTGCCTTTTGCAGCTAGTCCTTTACAGCAGAAATGGTGTATACACTACATTTCTGATACATTTGAGGTTATTTTTATATCCTTAAAATATGCTTTTCTTCCAAAAACAAAACAATAATTTGCCCTTAGTACACCAGTTGGGAAAGGATGTTGATGAGCAAAGATCTTTTGTTTGGTCTTTGTTGTGAAGAGGATAATTTGTATTATGCCTATCTATATGCCCTATTGATTAATGCATAAATATAGTTATTTGCATAATGTTAGCATGCATATATATATTTTTGTAAACATATAGGTTAAACCATATATTTTTGTATATCAATTACATGTCCTGACGTCACATATCTTGGGGATAGATTACAGGCCCTTACATTCTCCATTTTGTATTGAGTACGTGGCTTTAAGAGACACTTGAGAAGCTTTGTTCTGTAAGTTTACACAAATATTACCCCTAATTGGTTAACATAGGTTGAGGGCGGGCACTGTGCCAAATAAGTTTGCGTGTGAGCAGGAATGTGTGTCTTTTCTTGGGAGAATCTGCCTGGGGACTCTTTCTCCCTTGTAATCACCTGTAATGACATTAAAAGTTGTTTATATGAAAGTATTTGGTTTCCTAGAGTGCTTTGGGTAAATTCATATTTTAAGTTGACTTTTCCCGCGAACCTAGAAAAGTGTGAGTTTTGAGCTTTAGTTGGCATTCGTCAAAGCATTTGACACTGGTGTACATTACACCCACCTCAAAACAGAAAATTTCTTCATGTAATAATGTGTAATAGTAACGGCAGGTCGCGGAGCAGGAGCTGGGGTGACGGCCGGACGTTGACCAGGTCCGAAACCAGGGTGTCTGGCAAGCCTACTCCCCCACCAGGGAGACTGTTGGGGAACGTTGCCAGGAGCAGTCCGGTGGATGGAAGCAGACGACCGGGATCCCCCCTCTGGTGCCAGCGATGTCACTCCAGGGGACCCTGTTAAAAATTCTTTGGGGAGGCTTCTGGGGTGCAGCTGTGCCGGGTGCCGAGGTGACCCAGGTTGAGAGGTGGTTTTCTCCACACCTCAACACCCCAGCCTGGATCATCATTGGGCAGGTCCCAGTTGTTGTACTCCGCCTCCGAGTCATCCGAGGAGAGGGAGTCTGCTCCCCAGTCCACCCGGCATATCTTGCCCGTTTCCAGCAGTAAAACTAAAAAAATGTTGCAGGTTCCATTATCGGTCATTCGTTCTGTCACGTTGGCTGGTAGGCGAGGAACCTTGCGCAAACATTCTTTAGTATATGTGGATTTATTTAAAGGTAAAAACACGATATACGGACTGCGGAAAAAGGTAAACAAAAGACGCTGGACATATATACACACACAAATGAACTAATGGGGAACAGGTGCATGCGACAAACCAATGAGTGAGACCGGGGTGCGTTCAACAAACAGTGAGTTCACGTACAACACCAGCGCAGAACTGCTGCGCTGGCCAGATCATCACATAATGTGACTAACAGGCATTTTCAAGGCATTCTAGAAATTGTTGGCTAAAAGCAAACTGTAATGTGACATTTGTTTAATATGCTGGAACAATCAGGTTGTGGTTTAGCAGACAAAGGTAACGTTCAACATGTTTAGATTTAGTGCTTTTCGATTTTTTGTTTAGATTTTACTTGTGAGTGAGCCCGCTCCCACACATGAATGGTCTTAGGATGCTTTACTGTTGGCTTCTCCGGACAAGCTTTTTTCTGGATGCCCCAGACAATCGGAAAGGGGATTCATCAGAGAAAATGACTTTACCCCAGTCCTCAGCAGTCCCAAACGGTGCTCCCTGCTACCACCCAAGCAATGCAAATTGCAACTACCCAACCACAGACTACAAACGTCCCGACTTCGACTGTTGCACTTGGTTAGGACAGTGTTCAATCTGGATGACAAATTTACCATCTGGTTCATATGTGATTTCCTTTGAAATCATTAAATGTTACATTAAGCCAAATAGAAATATAACGGGGATTAACCTATATTAATTAATGACATGTTTCAATTTGTGGTTTATTACTTTTGTAGTCTAAAGATAGTAACCTTAATATTGATATAATTGACTCCTGTAGGGGACAGGTCTGTGTCGTTCTCTTGCGGAGATCAGCAGTGTCCAGCGGGTTGGATTGTTCATCTGCCAACACCTGCTATGACCCTTGTCAGAACTACACATCAATTTAACTGTTTCGGTTGGCAAGCCAGCCAGGAGAGGCTAGAACTTAATGCGTTGCCTGATGACTTCATCGACGGATTGAGAAAAATCCCTGACTAAAGCGCGTGCATAGGAACAAGGTAAGACAGACACCTTTTTAATAAAAGTTATGTTTTTAGAAGCCAGGTTATTCTCTGTCTGTCGAGGGGGGATTCAGATGGAGCTGGGTGACCGGAAAGTCGTCCTGTAGGACACCAAATCTTGGGTAATTAATTGGATAAACTAATGCAGATGCTGTGAATACTTGTTAGGTGGAAACGAGTCAAATAGTTAAACTGTAATGTCAAAGCAGTGAAAACCTGTCAGGTAGATACGAGTCAAATAATTTAACTTGGAGGGCTGAGTGTCTGCAGGTTTTCACTCTCACCTTGTACTTGATTGATTAATTATGTCACTGATTAATTAGGTCTACCCTCATCTGGTTATTTAAGTCTGAACCTGGAACCAATTTACAGGAAAAAACTAAAACCTGCAGACACTCTGCCCTCCGTGGAACCGGTTGGAGACCCCTGCTCTAAGGGCAAGAATAAAAATAGCAGTGTAAAATAGGGTAAGTTAGGTTTCCAGAGCAGTGGACTGTGTGAGTAAACAGGAAGTGGAGTTAGGAATTTGCCTAGGGTGTATCTAGAGGGAAGTGCCAAAAACTCAAAGCTCCTCACCAAACATGCGTCACATAGTAGAGATTGAAATAAAGCCTGAGGACAACGTGCCCCTAGTGGTCTTAATGCAAATGTACACTATCCTTGCTAGAAAGTTAGACAAGATTAGCAGGAAGTGGGAAAGGTGGACAAAGGATAGCGCCCAACCATGGTCACGTACTGGCAGTTTGTCAAAGGTACACTGGAAAACAGTTCAACAGATACTGGTTAAGAGTGAATATAATAACTTGAATATCTCAAATGATGCTATCCCATCAACAGCTCCACCTCCACCCTATACACCTAAGGCTATCCATCCCTGTCAGAATTTTGTCCCACATTATCAACAGGTGAGACTGAGAACAATATATTGATGATATTCAAGGGAAAGATGGAAGCATCCAATGGATCTGGTCCAGATTGGTCCAACAGCAGCCCAGACGGAGCCTACAGCCTAAGGGGCAGATCCACAGGCAACAGACTCTCAAACCCTGATGGTTCTCTTACCCAATCCAAATAAACCTGATGTTCCATTTGTTCAGCATGTACCATGGGGAGCGAGAGACTTACAGGCCATGCTCAACAAGCTCCCTAAACAGTCTTAAGGGGGAGGAAGATGGATTACTCTGTTTGAGCAACAGGCCGTAGAAAGGCCATCACAGCAGCAGCTGAAGCCTACTATGAAACAACAACAGGTTTTTGTTATGCCACCACCAGGGATAAACACCTATGATCAACAGAGAATGAGAAAAAAAGAGGAACAGCAAACAGAAGAGTCCAAGGACCAAATAGGTGAAGAGCAATGCATTTTTAGATAGTCACTGGAGAACGACACTCTGGCTTTGTCATGGTCCAACAGACCTCACTATGTGGGTTGACTGTTCTACACTCGAAAAAACCTATCCCATTATTCGAGACAGACAGCTGAGTTGTTGACACTCACCCATGCATGTAATTTAGGACATGTGAAGAGATTAACTGTACATAGTGACTCCGCTTACGCGGTTGGTGTAGTGTGTAGTTGGGCAGGTGTGTGGGCAGCTAGAGGATACCTGACTGCAGCAGGGTGCCCTAATAAAAATTGTGCCTTGATTAGAAACTTGATTGATCACATGTAGTTACCTTTAGTTTTTGAAATAGTCAAATGTGCAGCACATACGGGAGGTAAAGATGTTGTATTGCAAGGAAATCATGTAGCCGACTGTGCTGCTAAACAGGCAACTGAAACTTTGACCCCAGTTGAGTCTCTCCAACTCCCTTTAGTAGATTGTAGTGATTGATCTCTGGAAGACATACTGACTTTGCAAAAAGAAGCAGTCTCTGAACACATGTTCTTGGTGTCCTGGGGTTGCATTCAAGACCCTGACTCTGGCCTGTGGCACCAAGTGAGCTCTGGGAAAGTGGTTGCCCCTACGAACTTAATCCCCTCATTGTGTAGAGCGGCACACGGTGAGAAGAAAGAAATTGACAGCTGATGGTTTGCTCCTAATTGTGGAGAACATTGCCAAAATTGTATTTATCAATGCCAGACATGCCAAGAGCAAAACATCAAAAAGGGAATTTGAACAGTCTCATGTGTTTACCTTCCTCAAAGTGCAGGCATTGTTGAAAGAGCAAATAGAACGCTAAAGAGCACATTAGCCAAAGTATGCAACGGGACAGGAATTAATTGGGTTGAATGCTTACCATTAGCCCCCATGAAATTGTGACAAGGAGACCAATGACAGTACCTTCAATGAGACCATCAGGTGATCAGGTACTGGTAAAGGTCTACAAGCGCAAATGGAGACAGCCAAGGTGGCTGGGGCCCTACCAGGTAATATTGAGTACACCAACAGCAGTCAAAGTGGAGGACCAACAAGGTTGGATCCATCTGAACCGTTGCAACAGGGCACTGGACCCGAAGGACGCGATGGCAAGTGGAAGAACTGGAAGACAACAGAAAAGAGAGATGCGAAGGGCTCTTGTCATAAACATTAGGACTGATAATACTGATAGCATTCACTATTGTAGGTTTAATACCTCTCTATAATAAGGACAACATTGATCCTGTAACTGACTTGATAGTGGATATGCACGTGCGGTATAAAAGAGACGCAGAGTGGAAGGCTTTTGGTTTTGATGCCGCTGCAGTAAAAATTGCAGACCCATGGCTGGTCGAAATATGTGGTTTCAACAATTGACTCATTCAGTAAGAGTGGCAAGCCACGATGGTTGCCCTTGTGTAGCCAGAATTCAGTCTCCTAGCACATGGCCTACAATTGTGGAGACAATACCAGAACCATTGACTTTAGTGTCACTCCGCAGCGTTGCCATGGCTATTCTATAAGCAATACCTTTCTAAGAACTCAAGGGAGCACAATGTACTTGTTTTATTTCAACCACCATTACAATGTAGCTGGTTAACCAATTTAACATACGTGAGCTTATACGATTTACCAGAGACAGGCAGAACAGAACCATATGCAATCGACATTACACCAGTACGAGCATCTTATTGTTTCTGTTCAAACCGAACACTAGGTGTAGACCGAGTGTTTTGGGGAATAGCTGAGTGCACTAAGTATGTGATACATTTAGATGTACAGATAGGTGGTACTAGTGGTAGCATGCATACTGTCACATTTGACATCTCAAATAGGAAAAGCAAAACCTTGAAAGTTATTAATCAGACACTGATTGCAAATGTGGGTAACTTTAAAGATAATTGGTGGGTTTGCGGAGAAAAAGCATATAGTTTCCTCCCTAATGGGTGGACCGGATGCTGTTATATGGCAATATTGAAACTGCCGTATAATGTTTTGACAGTACAGCAGAATGAAATTGAATCTGACCTTATTCAAGTTAAAGATACACATAGCATTAGGAACAGGAGAGAAATGGCCCAATTTAGTAACATTGAATCATATCATTGGAGGATCCCATTAGGGGAGAAATGGGGTCTCAAATTAGTTCCGTGGTATGGTGTAACCTATTTGGCTGATCGCATTGATAACATCAATTATACACTGCAAGGTTTTGCCAACAAAACCATTGAGGGATTTGAGCTTTTGTCAAACACTGCTAGGAGCCATAGACCAACCTTGTTAAAACGTGAATTGACCCTTGACTATATTCTAGCGAAACAAGGAGGGTTATGTGTTACACTAAATTTGATTCCACTGATATATGATATGACCAATATCATCACAGCACTGGAGCACATAAGAGAGGCCTTTGGTCCATCTAAAGACGCAGGTTGGTCTGCAACTAATTGGTTACAGGACAAGTTGGGACCATGGGGAATGACACTGGTCCAAGTGTCAAAAGTATAGTTGCAGTGTTTTGACTTTTGTTTTGTTGTTGTACCATAATGGTAACTTGTGCAAAAGCCATGTTGTTGAAATGGGTTGGTGCAATGATGCCAGTGTAAAGGAACCGGATGAACGGAGAGATGGTTGGGATCCAAACCTGCGACGTGAGGGAGGTGCTCAGATGTGAAGAGCAGGTATAGGGGAGCTTGGATGAAACGAGCTGTACCGATGGGAGCGGGCTCGGATATAACGAGCGGGGAACAATACTTAGGTGAAATGAGCAGATTATATACATAGGAAAAGGCTGGAAAGCCAAAATAACTGCGAAATAACACAGCAGCCAAAAACTCAGACATCGCCATGACCTCGCGTAAAACTTCGTTTAAACTCACAACTAGGGAGTGAGGAACGGGAACTTATATAGGGGTGCTGATCAGTGATGAGGAACAGGTGTGCGTAGTTGGCTGTGTGCTTGAGGACTGTGGTGCTTGGTGACAGAAATGAGTAATGCAGCCACAGGCCCCTAGAGGGTGTGGTAGGACCAGAACAAGAGACGAGTCAGGCTGGAACCCTGACAGCCAGATGGAAAAGGAGTAACCATGCCTCTATTATCGACCGATCGCCCTTGTCAAGATGACCTTGTGGATGTTGGTGATTACAAATTAGATGACTATGTGAGTGACGAAGACTGTTGACAAGAGTCCTGTCGAGCCATACGTACATCAGAAGACGAGGTATATTGGGTTATTGAAGGAATCCTAACATTGCTCCAAAGGGGTGTGGAATTCCAATTCTGATTTCAAATCGATTTGTTTTTGATTACTTGTTTGATTTCTTTTCAGAGGTGTTCTGGTGATGCTGACATCCACTGGATGGAGCTGGCAGATCCAGGATAAGCAGATGCCGGACCTAGAGCTTCTTTCATCAGCTTTCATGGACTTTCAGCCTGGCTCCAATAAAATGACTTCATATGTGTGGATGTGGTTTGTGTTCCGACAGACTAAAGTGATGAGACATTAGATTTTATACCCTGGCTTCTTACGTGTTATGTAATCGCATATCAGTATTATGAGCATGGTTTTCTTTTGTTCAGTATTATGTGATCTGAGTATAGACTTTGTGTGCAAGTTTAGTTTAGTTGTTATCTGTAATCCTTTCTGTCATTAGGTTTTTCACATGACGGGTTTTCCATAAGGTGACGTAGGGAATGAGTGCCCCTCATTCTTTTTCCATTTCTTAGCTACATAAAGGAGTGGTTATTTTGACGTGGGGTTAAGTAGGATGTTAGGTAGGTTTGTTTCGTGTTCTGCATCGTGTGATGAGACTGATAAGTCTCATAAGGGGGGAATGAAGAGGATAATTTGGATTATGCCTATCGATATGCCCTATTTATTAATGCATAAATAGATCTTTAGGGTGACGTAAAAAAATTATTTGTTCTTGTACAACTAAAAATAGCTGTTCGTCTGTTGGTGTAGGGAAAAGGTTAAGGACTATTCAGTAATGTAGTACCTTCTACAAGCCTTCCTATTAGTTTCCTGCTATGCTCTAATGGAAATAGCATGCCGCTTTTGTTAGAATGGGATGTAAAGTTGTCAAGCAAACGACCGCCTCCAACTACCAAGTGCATGACAGTGAAACATAATGGATGTCTCATACAAAATGTCTGTACAAACCAGTGTACACAGACTATCCACAGAATTGCCTGCAAGAACATAAGCAAATTGCCCCAACACATTTATCATAAATTAGCATGTCACAAACTTCACAACCTGATTCAATGCTAAAGCCATACTAGCAGGATCGAGAGGTAATGAACAACCGACTCAACATCCGCTGTGACAGCCACACTGAGCCCTGAAACAGCAGACTCCTACCTGATATGCTCACCACCACAACCACAACTGACGCGGCATAGCAAAGCCAGGTGGCCCCAACAAATCACAAACAAGTGAATACAGCCATCCCAGCATTAAATATGAGAACCCCACAATGCCCGCCCACCCTGTAAGGAAGGTATCCGTGGAGTCAAAGTGCCACATGAAACTCAGAGCCCACTGATGCTCCCTGTAGAAACAGATGCAATTCCAAGTCCAACCCTGTGGGGTGATAAGGCGTTGTGTTGAACCATCACGCCACCAACCTGGGCTGTGAATTCATTAAAGCATTTTTGTTGTATCAAGTGATCTCTATGACTACGACTAGCCTAAATGTCAGATCCAATTCTGTTTAAGGCACAAATCCAAAGCAATTAAGGAGTTATATAAATACTTAGAGATGGTCTACATGGAGATTGTGTCCACGTCCTCTGTCCCAAACACTAAGATGTTTGTGGAGTCATGCAAGGCATTGCAGAGTAAAAAATGGATTATCAAAAACGCTTGTTTAATTTTACTTCGTTTGCCAGAGCATGAATACATAAACATGTATTATTATAATAACTCACTAATTATGCTAATGAAAACCTTGTCAATACATAATTTCTACACTTTCTAAACAGCTCGAACAGTTTTCCTTCTCTGTCTGTGATTAGTCTAGTTACACCGTAGCCTCTGGAGGCTTGCTAGTTGTTTGATAAAGTTGCGTTCATCGCAATTTGAACCACATTGTTGTCTGTATAATAGCTTACCACAATGCACAGGTGACATTTCTGAAAAAGTGCATTAGTTATTCTCTGACAATTTAAGTTTCCAGTTTACTAATTTGTCTTTGCTTCTCCAGATGCATGAAGGATGAAACAGTCCAGATCTACCCCAGCCCTCCATCACAGTTTGCTTTGCAATAAAAGCATTCAGTTGAAATTAAGCCCTAATAAGTTATAAATTGGCTCAAACTAATACAATTTTGGAATAACATAAGTATTTATTAACTTACTCGGTTTTCACTAATCACTTATTTATACTCGGTGAAACGAAATCACGTAAGAAAATTTACTTTCCTAATGTCGATTTTTCCAGAAAATAGCTCCCCAATCTGTCAGCCACAGTTGCTTGATGACAATGCCTGGAGTGCAACCAAACAAAAATAGGCTATTAAGTATATTTGCAGATTACTAATGCAAATTTGCTAAAGTACCGTAACCATTTTCAGAAAGGTTAACCAACTTTGCGTAACAATATTATTTCATAACATTCAGTAGTATATCAAACGTGGGCTATTGGCCTACTTTTTGTACTAGCTAGCCGTTTATTGGAAGACGTCACTTCGTTAGTTAGCTACTACTACTGTAATAACGCGGTAATTTAAATGATAAAATAACGAGATACAAATAAAATTGCAAGGTGCATGGTAGTTGGTAAAACAATTTTAAAAAACAAATTAATTAAATATAGTTCTTATATTATCTGGAGTGTTCGCATCCGCTTTCAAAGAGACTTTATGTTTTTATCCCAAGTGTACTCCGCGTCGTTATCCCCAGAGTCTGGCTCCGCATCTTGAATAAAAGATTTCTTACAAAACATGAATATAACGTTACCTTTGTAGTTTTATGGAGATTTATATTTCGGTATTTACATTTATTGTATAGGGCCGAAGCTGACCAGTTATATGGCGTCTTTGTATTATTTTCATGAGGCTACCCGCTTGGGAGGACTGTTGATAGGCTATCTTTGCTGGTGCTAGGTTTTTGGGGACTCCTAATGGGTAGTTTTTTCCTAATTTACGGACAGTATTCTTCTCTTCTTATATTTTGATCAGTCTCCATGCTTACATTTGTTTTGACAACATCTTTAGAACTCATCCTGAAAGACAGGCTGATGGAAAAGCTGATAACATTCTCACTGGTGTCAGTAACTTTTGGAAAGTGCATGGGTGGCAATATTTTTCAGTACATTTAAATGTATTTATTCAGTATGATAGCATGTACATTTGTGTGTCTAATAACCTTCACAGGCATTATAGCTGTGTCAAAGTCATACTATTATAGAGATATTGTAAAGCATTGCACTTTATATGTACGTTTTACTTTAATCTATTTTCCCAAATTAGGGATCTCGTTGTGCAGCTTGCACAATAAAGAATTTTGTCTGATCATTTTGGTGGTCCACAACGTAATTTAACAGATATATGCTATAAGTGAAACGATACATATTTTTTTATTTTAATCTGAGGATATAGCAAACCAGTTAAGGTAGGAATAAGAAGAATCAATTATGACATCATTCTGCAATTGGTCTGTCATCATTATGTCATAATAGTGGATGTTGTATATAACTACCAAACATTCTAGAAGGTCCACAGTGCCCCAAAAAATGATATTCACAACAGATGAAGCAACAGTTAGCTTGGGGAAATTGGATCAACTGCAAAATATTAATCCATATATACTTGAATTATGATTGATAAAGAAGAACAGTGTGGGGTAAGATTAGTTTATGTGACTTTTGCTTTTACATAAAGTGTACAGAAATTCTTATACATTACAATATTGCTTCACTTCATCAAACATTTCCTGTATCTGTTGATAAGTGTTAGTAGATGGTTGAAAAGTTACCTGATAGTCTGATAGCTCTGCAGGGCTAATGATATTTTTTTTTACCCAATATGGATTATAACCCCATTTTGTTACTTCAGGTAATCTGCTCTACCAGTTCTGCATACCTGCAAACAATAGATCTGTGCTGGGAGAGGTCTTATTATGCCCAACAGGTACATATTATCAACATTGACAGAGAACAATAAATCGAAAATATGATTGCAACCAGTAAGGTGTATGGTTGAATTTGTTTAACTTAAGGATCCATTATCTTTTTTCAGAAAAGAGCCCTGAAGCAATTCATGACTTTGCAGGCTCAACATGAGGTTGCTCCTCATGTTACCTTAGAGGACATGAAATATTGGCTCATCTCACAGGCGAGGGAGACCTTTATTTTGAAGTAAGTCCATATCTATCATTTAATGAATCCTGTTGTAAACTGTGTCACATTCAGATCAGGTGCAAAGCTGTCTAAAGTTGGAGGCATTAAGACAGCTGATGAGCAGTGTGCCTAATTATCTTTATTGTATCTTCAGGTTTCAGATGGAATTCAGGGAGGGCAGGGATCTCTGCATTTCTGAGCTGGTAAGAGGATCATTTGAAAGACAGTAATAACATAGAACGGTTGAACTGAAGAACCATATAACTCTGTAAAATATTGATGATACAGTATATATTGTGGCAATGTTTTTACATGTATTGTGAATATGAATCTGAATATGTTTTACATTGGCAATTCATACAGTACTGTGCAAAAGTCTTAGGCACCTGAAAGTCAAACTAATGTAATTCATTTGGATAGTAATTATGTTAATGTATTTATTAATTACATATGTTTTTATTAAAACACTTAGTAGCTAAATAAATTGCCTTTTTTGATGTTCAGGTGCCTAAGACTTTAGGCACCTGTTTTCCCCTTTACTGATTATTCCCTGAATATAATTTGTTTATTACTAATGCTAGGTAAATAAATAATCTAGCATTAAAATAACATGACTGTACAGTTAATATGATAATAATATACACATTTACAGTTTCAATATGCATCTTTCTATCTACATGAACACCTCTTTTAGTTTCAGTATAGGGCTGCTATTTAGACAACATTTAACAGTATTAAGGTGGCTTGTTGTGATGAGCATACAGGCCTTCCCACAAACTCAAATGAATTATAATTTAAATTTGAATTATTGTGAAAACAGTGTGGACCAGAACAGGGCTTGATACAGTAAATCATGTGTCAGTGATAGTAAATAACCTACTTGACGTTCTCTCTTCCACACAGAGTTGGGAGGTGAACACTCACATGAAGCTTCTTCAGATGGAGATGGAGTTGGTACAGACTGAGGGATCAGTCTTCACTACATCCACGGGTGAAAGCTCATCCATTCAGCATTTACATGGCCTTGAAGGGTCACGGTGTTCCTCCCAATCTTCTTTAAACCTGTAAGTCTTCTCTTCATGAATGTTTGTTTTCTGGCCATTTATGTACCTCAGATACATTCTTGTTTCATGTTTGTAAGATTCCGTAGTGTTCATACATTTTCTGTCTTTAGCATAAATCCTGATGGTGTGGAGCAGACTATGCCATCAGAGGAAGCGACTGGGTTTGCCAGGAATCTTTCACTTCAAAAGGCCATTGAAGACATCATTAATGACTTGACCAACCTCCCAGTCTCCCGTCGGCAGAGTGCATCTTGGGTGGCAATGGAAATTGTCACCAAACTGATTCTCGGAGTTGGAGTTGACCCTGTAAACAGAGACTCCACTGAAGGACAGAGATCAACCAACATGGAACTGGTTGACCTGATAATGTGGGTGGTGATCTCTGTGCTGCAATACCTTTCTGGAAGACTACATCTCACAGAGGCCTTCAAAGATATGAAGCAGCTTCAGATCATGTACTCCAGGCCTGTGGGAGTCAGGATTGTACACTCCATATTAGATAATTTGCTGAGTGTGTCTGGTGGACCCACTGCCTTAAGAAATGCCCTGAGGTCTGGAGATTCTGATGTTACCGGGACTATCATGACATCTGTCACTCAAAGTATATTTCAGCTCATCACGTGTAACTGCTTGACTGGATTCTACTCATGCATAAATGCCCACATATTTCAGGACTTTCATGGTGGCAGTAAGTCACCTCTTCACTGTGGAGAACTTCTTGTTATTGGTTCTACAACTTTACACAACATGGTGACCAAACTGCTTGGTAAAATATTCAATGATGCACTTAACTGGGATCCTTTACTCCTCCTAAAAGACTGGCCCATGGTGGAAGACCTGGAGAATCACCTGTCTGCCGTCCTTGGAATGACAGTGTCCAGTAGCGAAACAGAGGCCAACTTCTTCTTAAAACCATCAGAAGTGAATAGGATTGTAGGCTCTGTCTATGATCAACTGACCCAGCGCACAGACAGTCTCAAGAGGATTTTCTGTTCAAAGAGCCAAATGGCGTCCAGAGACATTGCCTGTCTTGTAGTTAGAGCCATGAAGAAACTCCTTCCCAGTGGCTACTTTGGAAGGTATCCTGCGAGGCCAGGGGACTGTGGAGAGACCTGTAGAGTTGAAAATCCCAAAACAATCAACTACTGGAGACGAACGTCCACTGGAACTGTCCCTGATGCCCTTTTGATTCAAGTCATTGACAAATTTGTGTATAACATCTTTCCAATCGTCCCTGAAATGACTGAGATGGCTGAAGATGTGATGAAACGCTTCTGCTTGGCAAATCAGCTTTGGAATATGATCCAAGAGAAGTTCACCAAAGCGCCAAAGTGCAAGGCTCTCCTGCGAGCCTTAAATAAATTACATGCCTGTAAAGAGAACCTGGGATCCATTGACACTGAGCTGGGAGATCTTCTCTACACTGGATACATCAAAATATTCCCTGGAAACCACCTTTCTGTTGATGCATTCATGGAAGACAAGGTGTTTTGTGATGATGTCTCCCAATTGGTGGTGGACTTGTTAATAAAGCACTGGACCCCATCTTTGTCATTCTCAGACCCTATTATCATCCCATCAGAGTTTGTCAACGAAAATGTAAGTTATCTCTAAGAACACAATTACAGTTTGTTATTCACTTAATTCATGCTCTTTAATAAGTTACAACTATGTAATCATTTGTGTGTTGACAGTGTGGAAGAGAAGATTCTTCGGCCTCATTGACACATTGCAGATCTTTGGCCCAGGATGACCTCTCAAGTGAGTCATCAAATCAATGTTCACCATCACCAAAGAGTAAAGAAATTTTTTGTTAAATACTAAAAAAATTGTTATTCTCTTCTTTCAGGTGGCCAGAAATCACCCAAAAAAAAAGGATTCTTCCATCGTGCTTGGAGGGCAGTTAAGAGAGTCACCTGTGGCTGCTGGAGACCAAGCCTGGACTAAAATGAAGATTGCCTTGGATTCATTGGGTTATTTCATTAATATTAATAGATTTGGTTATTTGATGAGTAATAATATTCATTTATTTGAATATGTTATTCATATTTGACTATTAATATTAATAAATATGTATTCATTTGACCTTCCTTGTCACAGTGATTTTTGGTTTTCTTTTGAAACATTTCATTTGTAACCTAGGTGGAGTAGACCCATGCTGCTGTTAAATAAAATGCCATGTAAACAACAGATAGTAATTCTGCTAATGGGACAAAAATGTATACTTGATTTAATAATCAATCAATCACATTTATTTATAAAGCCCTTTTTACATCAGCAGTCACAAAGTGCTTTTACAAAACACCCAGCCTAAAACCCCATTGAGCACGCAAAAACAGCATTGAAGCACGATGGCTAAAAAAACTCCCTATGGGAGCCGGATGGAAAGAAACCTAGAGAGGAGCCAGGCTCAAAGGGGTGACCATACTTCTTCTGGCGGTGCTGGGTGATGTTTTAAGAATACTATTAATAATTAATAAATTCACATGGGCTGTGTCCAGCGTATGTAAAGCCTAATTTAGGTCACAAGCATGACCAGATTTGCAGGAGAGGGACAGTCCAGTTGGGTTGATATGGAGGTCAGCAGGGTGGCAACTGGAATCGTCAGATATCGGCTTGTTCTGCAGCACAACCAGGTGGGCTCAGGACAAGGTATTTTGAGCCTGGTACTCCACATATTAAGACATTAAGATATTCTTGTCACTGTTACTAAGAATCCAGCCGTTACGTATAGTGGTTACCTTTGTTAATAACATACCCGTCAAGCCAAGGGAGAGAATCAAATTGTTTATTCGGTGGTATGTTTAGTCTCTGTGGTTATACTCCTCCAGTTAGGAAATGGCAATACACATTCATTCAGAGGACACCACTACCCAGAATTCAACGAAGTACTATAAGCCCATTGGCTAATTAAAGTCTTTTGGCTGAAGTGTATGAATCAATATTGTGTCTAAACCTGACTGTGAGGCTCATCATCAGTGTGTCAAGTGGAGGTTACACTGCCATTTCCAAGCAATTGGAAGAATTTTTGACCACTGGCACCTTTATAAAATAGAGGCCAGGAGTAGACAGAAAGATGCTCATAGACATCTCTAAGAACCCCAGAGTACCATCAAGAGATCTACAGGCCTCTCTTGCCAGAGTCAATGTTTCTCTAATCAACTGTCATAAAAAGAGCTCCAAATCTTTTGGTTACCCTTTGACAAAATACATTTGGTAAATACATTTTGTAAACCAATTTACTGAACGTCAGACAACCAGGGAGCAATAAGACATTATTTGGCGCAACAGCATTCCCAGAATATAAAAATAAACCTGGACACCATTTTGTTGATTTGCTCTAAAAAAATAATATTAAGACACCTAATAATTTTTTTTTATTTCATGTTGTAACACAACAACATTCAAACAAGACCAAAAGGGGTGAATACTTTTAAGAGCCACTCTATAATCTGTTCAGTTCAGTGTCATTTGTTAAAGTAGGTTACCTTTATCTTTTGAAGTGAACATTGCCTATCCATGTCCAGGGATGGGCAAAATACATCAAACTGTATTTTGAAATATGATACCAAATACCTTAATTTTAAGTGTATTAAAATAAACTACTGTATTTGTTTTCTTTTAATCTGTGCTGATGTGCTTGTGTTATTGCTTGTAGTTATTGCGCGTAGTTCTTTATCTACTAGAGATCTACTAGAGCTTGTAGTTCTTCATCCACTAGAGATCAGTAGATACCTTTGTCATGAGTCCACTTGCTGCATCTCAGTAGGCTTCAGATGTTAGCAGACCAAGTTTGAGTCAGAGTATGACCTGTCAAAAGGTGCAACAAAGTGAAATGTTAATCGTTATTACTTTGGATCTTAATGAGAATGCAATTCAAAATGCCATATTTGAATGTATATTTTTAAGTAGTCTTTCATTGACTACTCTCATTGCAATGTTTTTTTCAATCATATCTGCAAGACGTTATTCTTCATTATTCCACCATATTCAAATGCCATATTTGAATGTATATTTTTAAGTAGTCTTTCATTGACTACTCTCATTGCAATGTTTTTTTCAACCATATCTGCAAGACGTTATTCTTCATTATTCCACCCATTATACCACACAGCACAGAACTGTGTAACTTAGTGATACTTATTCTAAACAGGAAATCACAATGTTGTTTAATTTAGTTTTGATTCAGAAAAGTAATTAACACATGACATATTGTTATAAAAAATATAAGGGTGAACAATTAATTAGTTCTTATGCAATCAAAACCTAAAAAGTGATTTTAATTAAGAGGCTAGCATATGAAGTTTTTATCTAAGAACTGCTGAATTATTTCCTAAGATTATTATTAATTAATACAGTAGCGTAAGAGTAAAGGTATGATTAGAGGTCGGTAGGAATGGTGTCTTTAATCATGTAAAAAGAACGGGGGAGGAATGTTTAGTAAATTTATGTGTTTTGTCATGGTCTGAAAACTGAGTGATATATAGTAACATGCATTTCAGAACCAGGTAATAACCTAGTTATTAACAGACCTTATTGCAACTTCAGCACCCTACTGGTTCCCCTGATAGGGAGGGAGACGTTGTGCCGTCACGTCTTCGCATTTGGTTTTTTACATTTTTTAAAAGATTGGCAGTCCCGACGCTAGCAAGTCCAAATACATTCTTTGGAACAACGGCTGGTATCAGGGCTCAGATTTGGGGTGAAATTGAGAAATCCGACCTAGGTTCAACAATACATAGAGACCCGTACCAAATGTAACCGTACCAAACTAGGCCACTACTATAATTCTGTAAATATCATCACATCGTGATTCACTGTGACTATGCTTTTTCTTCAGTGCTGTGGTTCTCGTGGAGTGGTCTGGCGGTGAGGAGATTTTCAAGGAAAGGATTCAGTCATGATGACGAGATGGAAGAAACAATATTTTTTATTCTATCCCTGCTGTTATTTGGCATGGTGTAGGGATTTACTATGACCAAAGATAAGATTTTAGCAATACTATTATCTACTAATTTCCAAGCATGTTAGCTGAAGTAATGTGGTTTTGCTTCCAAGGTGAAGAGATAGTGAGAGAGATAGAGATACATTTTTGTGATGATGCTGGTTGTGGTGCAGATTTGTTTATAGTTTAATAATCAATAGTTTAGTTTGCAGTGTCTCCATGCATAGCCATAGAGTGCAATGTGTTTTTCTTTCTAACTAATAATAATACTTAATATTTTTTTTTCTTTTAAAATGAGCATCTTGCTAACACAGGGAGAAATTAATTGTTCATTATTCTGTTCTATACATTGTATATAATCTTTAACAGCAAACATTCCAGAAGGTCCCAAAGCAACCCTACGTGAATTATGATTGATAAAGAAGAACAGTGTTGGGTAAGTACCCATCAAAAGTTTGGACACACCGATTAAAGTGAATAGGTAAGTGTGTACAAGTGGTAACTGTAAGTGATATTATCGCAAAATGAAAGTGTTTAGTAACCACTAAAGTTTGGTGGAGGAGGGATAATGCCATGGGGTTGTTTTTCTGGGGTTGGCCTAGGCCCCTTAGTTTCACTGAAGGGAAATGTTAATGCCTCAGCTTACCAAAACCTTTTGGAAAATTCTATGCTTCCAACTTTGTGGGAACAGTTTGAGGAAGGCCCTTTTCTATTCCAGCATTGCTGTGCCCCAGTGCACAAAGCATCTGTTTGGTATGGAAGAACTTGACTGTCCCGCACATAGCCTTGACCTCAACCTGATC
Source organism: Novumbra hubbsi (assembly GCA_016801125.1). NCBI lineage: Eukaryota > Metazoa > Chordata > Actinopteri > Esociformes > Umbridae > Novumbra > Novumbra hubbsi. Next base: position 40,564 of record JACXGK010002819.1, read on the forward strand.
AAACACCTTTGGGATGAACTAGAACAGAGATTGCGAACCAGGCCCTCTTGTCCAACATCAGTGTCTGACCTCACCAATGCTTTTCTTGAAGAATCGGAAAAAATACCAAGAGACACCTTCCAAAGTCTTGTAGAAAGCCTTCCCAGAGGAGCTGTTATAGCTTCTAATGGGGGACCGACTCGGTATTAATGCATATGGAATGGGATGTCATACAAGCTTCTGAAGGTGTAATGTGTTGGTGTTGTGGCAACCCAGGAGCTGTATGGCAGCAAACACCCCGGCACCACGGTGACCAGTGCTCCAGGCCGGAGTTGGAAGGAGAAATCCACTCCGGGTTTTACAACGAACCACCCCTTAGCCAGCCAACGAGGCACACGGCTGCACCGCATCCGCTCGTTGGGAAAGGGATAAAACTCCCCCAGTGCCAGACTCAAAGGAGAAGAAGCAGAGAGAGAGAGAGAGAGAGAGCGAGAGAGCGAGAGCGAGAGCGAGAGCCCTGCATGGCTGACTACAGAAAACTGCCCTATATTGCTAACCACCAAGTGTGTTCCTCTGTTCACAGGTCTAAACCCTCAAAGGAACAGAGAAAGCTGTTTTTTTCCCTCGAACGAGGAGGAACCTGAGTTTTGATTTTGGTCAATAAACCTTTTTGTTTGTGCTGTAACCCTGAGTTTGAGTGTGTCTGTTCCAGCCTATGTGAAGTCACCACCTGTCTGAACTCCCTGGTTGCCACAATGTCCTAATACTTTTGTCCATACAGTGTATTTTATAGATTTTATATTTTATAGGGCTTGGCCTTGTTTGTGGAGTCCCTGTGTCCATCTGTAGATGCTCCATAGTTTTCATACTATACTATTCAAACTACCTGTTGATAAGAAACTGCTTTCTTATGTTGAGGTTATGTTTAGAATAAGGGTAGGTAAAGGTTACAGTTAAGGTTAGGAATTCTGATTGTTGCACTAGTATTCTGCAGATAGTTGACAGACCTTACAAAGACTAAAGTCTGGGATGTTCTAAAAACGAAGTCTTACACAATATGTGGATTATTACAATAGATAATTTGACTGCAAACAATAACGTGGATTGCTTGCGTTTAGACTTGGCTTACCTTTCTACCTTTTTACAGGCATTTCTGAGCTGGTAAGAGGATCATATGAAAGACAGTATTTACAAAGAATGGTTGAACTGAAGAACCATATAACTCTGTAAAATATTGCTGGCACAGTGGATATGAATCAGAATAATCTTTATTCACTACATTTATATATTCCCAGAATATCATGTGTGCATTGGTAATGCAGTAAAATAAATAACAAATAGGACTAAAAAAACATCTATGTATACATGAAGGTACATACATACATGAAGGTACATTTACTGTTCCAATATGCATCTAGTTTAATGGACATGAATACCTCTTTTAATGTCAGTACAGTGCCACCATTTAACAGTGTTAAGGTGGCTTTATGTATTGACTTAGTAGTCCTTCACAGTCCTGTAAAACATTTATCCTTCATGAATGCAGACTAGAAAAATAAGACATCTCCTTATAAGTTAGTATTTCTCAGTAGTATATGTTCAACAATGAACATATAATAATAAACGAGATACAAAATCAGTAATCCACTGATGAAAAGTCTTTATAGAATTTGTTGCATTGAATCATTGTGAACAGTTGTAAACAATTGTGAAACAGTGTGGACCAGAACAAGGCTTGGTACAGTAAATAATTTGTCAGTGAAGAACTGTCTTGCTGTGCTCTCTCTTCCACACAAGAGTTGGGAGGGGAACACTCACCTGAAGATTCTTTAGATGGAGATGCAGCTGGTACCCCTGGGGGGTGGCCAATCTTCTCTACACCCCTTAATGAAAGCACATCCACTCCGCCTCTTCATGGTCTTGAAGGGTCACTGTGATCCTCACTTTGCTCTCTAAACATGTACATTTTCTCTCATGCATGTTTGTTCACTGGTCATGTACACACCTCAGATCCTTGTTTTATGTTGATAGACTTCTGTAGGTTTCATAATCAACTGTATTGTCTGCCTCTAACATAAACCCTGCTAGTGGGAAACAGACTGTGTCATTAAAGGGACCTACAGGGTTTGCCTACAGCATTTCACTTCAAAAGGCCCTTGAAGACATCCTCAATGACTTGACCAACCTCCCTGCCTGCAGAGTGCATCTTGGGGATCTTGAATCTTGGAGTTGGAGCTGATCCTGTAAACAAAGGACAGAGATCAACCAACATGGAACTGGTTAACCCAGTGATTAGGGTGGTGATATATTTGCTGCAAGACCTTTCTGTTAGTCAACAGACCCCAGAGACGATATGAAGCAGCTACAGATCTTCTTCTCCAGGCCTGTGGGAGTCGTTGTGCCGGTGGACCTGCTGCCCTAAGAAAAGCCCTGAGTTTTGGAGACACTGAGATTACCAGGACTGTCATGACATCATGTTTACAAAAATATATATACATGCTAAAATGATGCGAATAAATATATTTATGCATTTATCAATAGGGCATATAGATTGGCATAATACAAATGATCCTCTTCAGCTTAATGTATGACCAATTGACCCAGCGCTTAGACAGGCCCCATCTCAAGACCTTTTCAGTTTAAAAAGCCTAATGTCATCCAGAGACATTGCCATTCTTGATATTAGAGCCATGATGAATCCTGTTCCTAGTAGCTACTTTGGAAGGTATCCTGTGAGAGACCTGCAGAGTTAAAAGTCCTAAAACAATCAACTACTGGAGTTGAACGTCCACTGGAACTGTCCCTGATGCCATTTTGATTAAAATCATTGACAAATTTGTGTATAACATCTTTCCAATCAACTTTGACATGACTGAGATGGCTGAAGGTGTGGATATATGACTGTGAAGAGAACCTGGCAGATCAGCTCAACTCTAGATATGTTGAAGGATTCCCAGGATTTTTTACGGCTGCCTTCTTGGAAGACAAGGTTTTGTCTTGTGATGTCTCCAGAATGGTTATGTTAATAAACCACTGGAAATTGAATCAGTGTTCATCTATTCTTGTACTGTCCAGTGACGGGAGACTTCTTGGATCAAATCCAGGCTGAGATAGCAGAGTTTAGGATGGTGGAGGATACACTGAAGGGAAGTCGAATGTATTGCATGGGCATTTAAAGAGAAAACACTTTTTTTTCTTTAAAATGCCAATGCATTACAGATGCATTTAAAATGCCCATAAATTAAGATGGATTAGGGCTCAGTAGGGATTAGTATTTCACCACCAAACCTCACTCTCACTTGTGCACGTTGAGTTTGTGTGTAGCTGAGCAGCTCTGGCTAGCTAAGCATTCCCAACGTTAATAATGAATTAGTAAATCAGATCAAATCAGATTATGCAAGATTAAACTGTTCATTAACATTTACAGTATCAGTCAAAAGTCTCTCAACCGGTATCATGTATCCTGGAATGCTTTTCCAACAGTCTTGAAATTAATTTTATGATAATGTTTTTTATGATTTATATTTTTATTTGTTTTATAACTACTTCCTAAGTTCCTAAGTTCTTTTAAGAAGGAATTTGTAAAAGGATGAGAAAAACACTGAAAACTATTAAACAGAGAATCTTCTGTCATTAGTCAATTAATTTATTATTGGTTTTCCTGGCTTGCATGTTATTGTATAGTGTATAGCTCAAAAATGTATAAATCCAGGATGTACAGTCACTGCCAAAAGTTTTGAGAATGACACAAATATTTATATTCACAAATCTGTGTTTATGATGGCAATTTGCATATACTTCAAAATGTAATCAGAAAAAAAATTCCGCTGTATTTTTACAATGCCACGAAAGGACCAGCTGACATCATGTCAGTGATCCTCTGTTTACCAGAGGTGATAGTGTTGATGAGGACAAGGCTGAGGATCACTTTGTCATACTTTTAAAAACATTTTAAACATATTTCTGTTGAGAATTTTGTTTGTTTAACAGACAAACACTACAAAGCAACACACCAAGGCACATATAATACAATTTGCCCTCCCAAATATCACACACAATAGATGTTTGTGAGCAAAGTAGACAATGTGTTACAGTCATTAACATACATTGACTAACTTAGTTTACAATGTAGTTTACAGGGTAGAACATAATGAAAACAAAAAAAAAAGGACTCAATCCGTCGCATCAACCATCAACATCAATGTTGTTATTCATAAGACAATTGTAGAAAATGCTGATTTTCATGATCGAGCTATACATTGCTTGGCTTCCAGAAAACAAATATTCAGTAGAAACCTAACTTTTTTAGGGGTGGTGAAGTCTTCTGGAAAGAGATTCAATAGACACACTTAAGGACTAAGGGGCACTTCCTCGCCAATGATTTGGCTAGCAAGGTCCAACACATTCTTCCAGAAAGAGAGTATCTTTGGACATTCCCATATACAATGAAATAAGGTACCTTTCTGCTCTATACATTTGAAGCAAGTATCAAGTATGTTAGAATTAAAGTGATGTAATTTGGCTTGTATTATGTGCAATCTACTTATCCATTTATATTGCAACAGTTTGGAGTTTGTATTTATGGATTGGGTTTGAGCTAGTAGACATGCTTCTGACCATCCGTCCTCTGTTATATTGTCCTGCAAGTCCCTTTCTCCATGCTTGAAGTGAGCGTTGTGACGACTCATTAGATTTGTTTTAAAAAAGCTTACATAACAGCGCGACCTGTCCTCTAGAATGTAAAAACTTCAAAGTATAACCTTCCAGGGTGGACTGGGGGGGTAGCTTCAAATTTTTGCTCTGTTTGGACAGGATGAAGTTTCTACATTGTAGATATTTAAAACAAAGAAATGGTAGGAATCCTATATTTTGATTAGAGTTTTCCAAATGTCATGAGAACCGAGTTTTCATTGTAAAGGTCAGCTATCATGGCTTTACCCTGGGTCTGCTCTACCAGGTTGGAATTCTTCATTCCCAAAAATTGGTGAAAACTGAGATTTAGTCGTTTCTCCTAGGTATGCAAGAGATTTGTGCCAAACCATTCATGTATTTTTGAGACTTTGTTTTTGTGCTTGAGTAGTTTCTGTCCATTAGCATAATGAATGTATAGATTTAAAGGAATGTTAATTAAATGTGCTTCTATTGAAACCCAAGCTGGGAGGTGATCTCTCTCAAAGTAAAACATTCCTACTATTTCTGCTGCCCAAAAATACCACTCCAGATTGGGTAACTGTAAGCCACCTCTGTCATATGGTATCGTAGAGTAAACCTGAGCCTGGGACATCTGCTGTCCCGTATAAAGTTAGAAAATAAATAAATAAATAAATACGTTTATTCACTCAATCATAGAGATGGGTAGATTGTTCCATCTATTTATAAGTTGGGTAAACTTTATCTGTTTGGGCATTGTTGTTGTTAGGAGCAATTTAGAATTTTTGAAGGTAGGGGTAACCTAACACCCAGGTACATGAAGCCCATGATTCCATGAAAGGAGTGTGTATTGGGGGAGTTTAGACGTTCCCTTTCATTCATGAACATTCTTACAGATTTTGAGTATTTAATTTCGTATCCCACAAAGGTGCCAACATATTTAATTAGGTTCAATAGACCTGGCAAGTCTGTTTCAAATTTGAGCAAAACAAAATCACATCATCAGCATACTGCGCTATCTGATGTTCCATATCACGTCTCCTTATAACCTTTTAAATTTATGTGATTGGGAATTGCCATGGCTAGCGGCTCAATTGCAAGGGTAAATAGCAGTGGGGACAAGGGGCAGCCTTGTCTTGTGCCCCTGCATAGTTTAAAAGGTGTTGAATATATTCCATTTATTAAGACCACAGCCTGAGGGTCAGCGTAAAGTAGTTTAATCCAGCATAGAAATGTATTTTTCATGCCAAATCTTAAATAGGAAGTGCCACTCCACATTATCAAAGGCCTTCCCGGCAAAATAGCTGTGTCCACACAACCTGAATCTTCAAACATATTATTAAGCACTCGTCTTATATTATGAAAGCCATGCTGACCCAGAACAAAGCCGTTTTGGTCAGGGTGCACTATTTGTGGTAGAAGTGTATCCAGTTGTCTGGCTAGTACTTTACAAATAATGTTAAGATCGTTATTAAGAAGTTATATTGGTCTATAAGATCCACAAAGGTGGGATGCTTAACCGGGTTTTATAAATAGTGTGATCACTGCCATATTTAGATATGGAGGGAGGGACCCACTCTTTATACATTTCAAGTAAGGGTGTCAGTAGCGCAACTTAAAAAGCTTTACAAATTTAAATGGGAATCCCATCCGGGCCAGGTGTCTTACCGCCTTTTATACTTCCTGCGGCTACAGACAGTTCCTCAGTGGTTATGTCAGTGGTAAATGAATCCCAAAATTCCTTTGGTTTATGTAAGGCTGAGGTTGAAACAAAATGTGCTGTATAAGTTCTCATAAAAGCCCTTAAAAGCTTTATTGATTTCTTCTTGTCTTTAAACCATCATCTAGCTGGATAGTAGTTATTGTTCTTTCAGATTCAGATTGTTTAATATGCCAAGCTAAGAGATTATTTTTCCCCTTGTTTAAAATAGCACTGTTTCACTTTCAATAGGCTTTTAGTTGCCTTATTGACAGATAAAACATTAAATTTAGCTCTAAATTCATTACGTTCTATAAATGACTGTTGGGTAGGATTTTTAAAGCGTTTTTGAATCTGTTTCTTTCATCTTTTTTTCTAACGTCTCGATCTCCAAGATTTGTGTTTATAACTTGTATAACTTATAATCTGTCCTCTCAGGAAGGCTTTAAATGCTTCCCACCGTATAGCAGCTGACGTTTGGGTTGTGTTATGTGTAAAGTAATCATCGATTTGCGCCCCAAATAAACTCCACAAATTCTGGATCCCACAGCCAAAATGACTGAAGGCACCACCCCATGGAGAAATTCAGTGGCTGTGGCATGTTTAGAATAAATGAAACAGAAGCATGGCAGAAGCATACCAGCTTCTTGAGAGTGTGGATGTCAAAGATGCAGAGACCAAAAAGTAGTCAATTCTGGAAAATGTCTGACAGGTGGCAGAAAAACAAAAGAAAGTTAGCTGATTAGGATAGTATCTTCTCCATACATCAGTTAAATGTAATTATTTAATATATCGTAATAACTCTTTTCTTGTCTGGGCATGTGAGGTATTTATTCCTGTGGATCTATCAATCTCCGGTTGGAAAGTGCAATTAAAATCTCCACCTATGATGAAAATACCAGACAGATCAGCCAAGGACAAAAACAGATTTCAGAAAAAATAAGGGTTGTCGTCATTGGGTTTGTTTAAACCTCTTATATTCCAAGAGGTGAACTGGAGTTCAGATGACATGGCATAAAACTGTAATGTAAATAAGGGTTGGAATGCATTATATAATAAAAAGGGAACTTAAATAAGAAAAATAAGAACAGCCTTGAAACGCAAACAACCGGGTGTACTTCCCCAAACGAAGTACACGTGTCCCACCCCTAGATCATGCTTCCAATATACCCCTAAACAGAGCCTGTCTATGGAGCTAAGGTGGTCCACCCACATGATGAGTAACAGCATGCTCAGATTATGTCAGAGCCCCATGCAAAATATCAAAAGAAAACGTATCGAGTATTGCAATCAGAAATAGCCACTTTACTGCAGAAAACATTAGGATTAAAATGAACAGTCTTAAACTGCTCAGGAGGAGTATACCCTGCCCGTATTGCAGCCACATTCTTTTAACCGTCCAGAAGAAAAAGTTACTTGTATTTGGACAGCATTAAGCACATTAGCCCACTCAACACCTAGTTGCACAGGTTTCTTCAGACAATTTTCCCTCAAAGGTCACTGCTTCTGGTGCTGAGTCGAAAGTGTGCCGTCTACCCCTGACGGTCACCAGAGGTGTAGCTGAGCAAACTATACTGTACCGCAGGTCACGGATAGAGAGGTAGGTCAGTTCTTTCTTTGCAAAGACCCTTCTTCATTTGAGCAGATCCATGGACACGTCGGGAAAAAAACGGACATTCTTATCATCAACCAGTATATTTCCCTTGCTTCTGGTTGTTTTCATTACTCGTATCTTGTTGGCCTAGTTCAGAAACTTCATTACCACTACTCTGGGTCGCGCAGCGGTTTGTTGGTCCCCATGCCTGCTATTGATTCCTTTATGCAGACCATGTTTTTTTTCACATATGTGTATATACAGTCAAATTTGTTGTTACCCTTACAGCTCATTAAAATAATACTTCAGCCCTCTTGAAAAGTGATAATATTAAAAGCGAGCTGTGAAAATTAATTAATGCTTATTTACAATATATTTACTATGAAAAAGCCTGAAAACATTTGTTGGTACCCCTTAGAAAATATAATAAATAATTGGATTATAGTGATATTTTAAACAAATTTGTTTCTTTAATTATATCACACGAGTATCATAAGTCTCCAATTCGGTAATCAGTCATTCAGCCTCTTTCAATAGAGAAAATAAGTCACTGTACTGTTTGGTATCACTGTGTGCACTGAACAGAGAAAGCAAAGGAGAGAGAAGATCAGAAATAAAATAATAAACAATCATGGTAAAGAAAAGTATATGTCCAAGACCATTTACAAACCCCCACGATACTCTGCAAAATTCATGGATGATTTTGCTGAACTACCTTCTGTCATATGATTATAACTGGTTTATTATAACCGTGAATTTTAACATCCACGTAGATATTGGGTAGGACTGTCCAAAACAGTCATTAATTGGTTTAGGTCTTATTTGGATGGTTGAAGTTACTTTGTCAATATTGGCAATCACAAATCTGATAGGGTGGCTATGACATGCGGAATTCTCCAGGGTTCAGTTCGGACTGCTTCTCTTTAATCTCTTCAATCTCTATATGCTACCTCTGGGCCAAATTCTACAGAACAACAACATCAACTACCATAGCTACGCAGATGATACTCAAATATATATGGCTCTCGAACCATCGGACTATAGCACAATAGACGCATTGGGTCACTGCATTGAACAATTAAATACCTGGATAAACCAACATTTTCTACAATTAAACCAAGATAAAACTGAGATTATTGTATTTGGCAACACAAACAACAGAGCAAGCATTACTAAAGAGCTTGATTCTCGGGCCCTAAAGACCAGAGAACAAGTGTGTAATCTTGGTGTTCTATTAGACTCTGACCTCACATTCTCCAGTCAAATCAAAATGGTCACCAAAACAGCATTCTATCATCTTAAAAATATAGCTAGATTCAAGGGCATGCTATCCCGCAAAGACCAAGAAAAGCTTATCCATGCTTTTATCTCTAGTCGAGTTGACTACTGTAATGGGCTCTTAACTGGACTTCCCTAAAATACTATAAAAAAGCTGCAGCTCATTAAAAATGCTGCAGCAAGAATGCTAACCGGGACCAAGAGAACAGAACACATTACTCGGATTATTAAATCTTTGCATTGGCTTCCAGTCAGTTATAGAATAGATTTTAAGGTGATGCTTTTAGTCTACAAATCACTGAATGGTTTAGGGCCTGAATACTTATCTGATATGTTTGAAGAATATCAACCAAGCAGGTCTCAAAGATCTACGAATTCAGGCCAGCTAGTAGAGCCCAGAGTCCAAACTAAACATGGCAAAGCGGCACACAACTGGAACAACCAGAAAAGCTACCAGAAAATCTTAGACATGCCCCAAACCAATCCATTTTCAAGTCCGGTTTCACATGCCTATGACTGAGAGCTTGACCTCACAATGTGCCCTATAGCTGTAATGAATGTGGTTGGGAGGTATAGAGGACAGGCAAGGGCTAGGCAGGAGACGTAGTCGAGGGCAGGCTGTCACGTCGCCTCCTGGTGGCGGTTCGTCCTCCGGGCGCGTGCCTCCCCGGCGTTCGACGTCGCCGGCCTTCTAGTGCCGTCATGTATGTTTGTCCTGTTTCCCATGTCCTGTGAATGCACCCTTCCCTGATTCCCCGCAGCTGTCCCCAATCAGCTGGGTACTTAAACCCCTGTGTGTCACGTATCTTTGTGCGTTATTGTCGTTGTCACGTGTTGTATATTCCGTGTCTCTATCAGCCGTGTCTCTGGACACCTGTAACATAGACTACGTTCATTTCCGT